>JBBPBX010051897.1:0-24410 GCA_038048925.1 Garcialebias charrua
GCCGACACCCTATCCAGGAGGCCACAGAGACATGTGAGTGATGAGACTACAGATCACATTGTACAGGCACATGTTGAATCAGTTATGGTGAATGCACCAGTCTCATCCCAAAGACTCTCAAGGATCCGTGAGGCAACTCAGCACGATCACGAACTGCAGCAGATTATAAAGTTCATCAGGAACGGATGGCCGCCAAGAACAGCGATGAACTCATCTCTTCATCGTTACCATTCAGCACGAGCACATCTCTCAGAAGCTGATGGTTTGGTGTTATTCGAGGACCGGCTGGTCATTCCTTCTGCGCAGAGAGCTGAGGTGCTGTCAGAGATACACAAAGGACATCAAGGACTAACACGGTGCCGGGCACGCGCCAGGATGGCAGTGTGGTGGCCGGGCATCAGTGCTGAGATTAAACAGACTGTGTCAACATGTAAATTCTGCATCGAACACAAACCAACACAGAGGCACGAACCTCTCCTGACTTCTACTCTACCAGGGGGGCCCTGGCAGCGCATAGCAGCAGATCTGTGCGAGCATGAGAGTAAGAATTATCTCATTGTAACGGACTATTATTCCAGAGACATTGAAATAGTTCGTTTGTCTTCCACATCGAGTCGTGAAGTCATAAGTCGACTCAAGAGCATGTTCGTGAGGTGGGGAATTCCACTGGAACTGGTGAGTGATAATGCAACTCAATTTACATCCAGTGACTTCCAGGACTTTTCCAGAGAGTATGGATTTGTGCACGCAACTTCCAGCCCCCACTACCCTCAGGCGAACGGTGCTGCCGAACGAGCGGTTCAGACTGCAAAGAACATTTTGAAGAAGCCTGACCCCCATCTGGCCCTGATGTGCTACAGAGCAACACCTAGTGCTGCTACAGGTGTGAGTCCTGCACCACTGATGACACTACAACCGGGACAGGACGTCAGGATAAAACTGGATGGTGAAAAGAGTTGGAAAACCCCAGCAAAAGTCATCGGCGAATGCCATGAGCCAAGGTCGTATATGGTGGAAACGGAGAATGGAGCTGTATTAAGACGGAACCGGAGACATCTGCAAGCTGTCCCACTTCCCACAGATCAACCAGATCAGCTACAACCACCTGATTCTCCAGTGACACTGAACAGTAGCTTTCCACCTGAAGACAGTGCTGATTCTGCGACCAGAACTCCTGACCAGAGACACATGGGTCCAGAGGTGGAGCGCTCAACTCCACAAGGTTCACAGGTGACTTCCAGGGGAAGGGTAATCAGAATTCCTCTGAGGTACCGAGACACTTAATGACAAAAAAAAAAAAGGATAAAGTGAAGTTGACCTGTGTAGTTTGTATAAGTGTGAAACATAGACCTGTGTAGTTAGTGTTCGGATGTTATATACAGGGGAGTTTAGAAACATGTGTTTCCTGCTAAAAGGGGGAGATGTGGTGATATGTCCTAGTTGGGTTGCCGTAGCTAGTATAGACTGAGCATGCGCAGTGTGTGTGTTTAGTTGTGAACTGAGCGTGACACGAGACGTTAACATGTCGTGCTATTAGCAGTTCAATAAAGCTGAGTTCGCCAAGCTACCTCGTGAGTCCACCGCCCGTTCTTCACAGAAGCAGCCATTCATGACATCCACTCTGTCTAAACTCAGACTACGTTACAAGATATAAACCCGACCTAAACTAGGTTGACCCACTTCTATGAACTAAAGGCTCCCGTATAGCTCTGCGTATGTCCATACGCAGCTCTACGCACGTACTATGCAGAAGTACAAGCGTATCCCCACAGGGCATGTACGCGCAAAGCTCAAATTTTACAACCGCGTACGCAAACGCGTTGTCGCACAATAAACTGCCCGGCGCCGGACTGTTTTGTATGCGACACAAATGTATTAAATTCCCCTTCTTCATCCTTGATCTGGCCTTTTCTTTTGTTTTTTTGCCAAAAGGCAAGTGATCGCTTCCTCCTCCATTGACTCCATGACTGAAATGATGAGAAATGAACAAATTTGTCACGAGCGAATTAAACTCAGGTCCAGCATGGCTGTGGGAGGTTCTGGAGATTTCCTGGTGTGCTAGTTTGATGTGTGGGCTGCAGGACCAGCGCTTCCCTTTTTTTTTTTTACTTTTTATTAACGTATAAACACAGAACACCACTGCGGCTGCAGCTGCCAGCCCCGTCTTAATTTTTTTCCCGACCTGTCAATCAATGCAGTAGGCGTATCAGCAAATGACCAATCAGCAACCTTAATTTGTCCCGTAGGAAAACGCTCTGCGCTACAGCTGCTCAAATGACGTCAAGAATTTGGTGCGAAAACGCAAGAATGTACGCGAGAACGTACACTGGGGTGTGCGGGTGAACTGTCTGCATACAGCACGTGCATACGGACATGCGAATGGACGTATGCAGAGCTATACTGGAGCCTTAATCATGAACTAAACATGATACACAGAGACAAAATCATGGCAAAAATGTATGGCACAACACCAACAAACCCAATTTAGACACTCACCAGAATGTCTGGAACAAACTAGCAGGTAACTTGGGACACTGAGAAAGTTGTATCAGGACATCTCACTGTAGATATCCAGGCCATTCATCTCCTTTTTGTTATGTCCGACACACGAGCTCCTTCGCGTTGTTTCCAGGCAGAAAACAGTAAACAGAAAGTATGTTTTCTATCTTGTTGATTCCGGTCGTGTGACCGGTCATTCATTACATCCAACAACGCAATAAGTTCGGACCATTGCTAAATTGTTTTAACTTACTTTTTTTTTTAAAAGCAGCGATAAATCTTATTTTCGACAGCTAATATTGAGGACAGTCAATATGGCGGATCGGATCCCATTCTATCACATCAGGCTCCGCGCCACGGACCTGTGACGTCCCGCTCTAAAGCTCTATTCCTTGGTTTTTCCTGTCCATAAAAGTCTTTTGATTTTTCTAATGAACTTATCAAATGTTTAAAATCCCTTAAAAAAATAAAAGCGGGCAGCTTCAGATATTTTTGCAAGGTATTCCTGGTTACAGAAGCAGATTAAGAAAAGGCCTTTTTGCCGAATTCAGTCCACACTGTGGGGATGCTGCCAGTAATGAAGACCTGAGACCGTATGTTGTAACTGCACTGGCGACGTGACAAGTGGGACGAGATATAAGCAGGTAGCAGACCAAGGAGGGATTTATAGATGAAGATGTACCAGTGTGAGAGTCTACACTGACTTATAAGTACAGAGTGCAGTGATAGGCAGTGTTGTATAAAGTACCTCAAAGTGATACTTCAATGAAAGTACAAGTATCTTACCATAAAATTACTTTGGTAAAAGTTAAAGTGTACTTTAAAATTATTACTTAAGTAAAAGTCTTAAAGTATCGGACATTTAATGTAGGCTACTTAAGTATCAAAAGTAAGAGTATTAAGTAAAAGTTAATGATTAGATTAGATTCCTGAAAGCAAAGAAGAGACCCAAACAGGACTCCAGTCAGCCATCAGGTGAAAAGAAGGAACCCAGACCAGTGGTCATTCCGTATGTTGCGGGGGTTTCATAGAAACTGAGATGTTTATTTTCTAAACACAACGTCCCAGTGGCTTTTAAACCCCAAAATACATTACGGCAAAGACTGGTTCATCCCAAAGATCCAGTCCCCCGGCACAAACAGAGTAATATTGTGTATGCTGTTCAGTGTCAGGAGGGCTGTGACCAGTCTTACATCAGGGAAACTAAACAGCCACTGGCCAAAAGGATGGCCCAGCACAGAAGATCAACACCATCAGGCCTAGGGCTGAACGATTTTGGAAAATAATCTAATTGCGATTTTTTTTCTATAAATTGCGATTGCGATTTAAAATGCGATTTTTTTAATACCTTCAAAGTATTTTTCAACAAACAGAAGCAATAAATCAATCTGTTTTATAATAAACAATGTCAGATTTATTTAAAGCAGAGATTACAATAAAGCAAGCAAATGTATGACTTTTCTTTTCACCATTTGTATGACTTTTCACCATTTCTATTTTTTCTTGTTTCATAAACACAATAGTAAACAAGTTAAGTGAACTTCCTAACTACTGTCTGAACTTCACATGACAGTTAATAAATATAAAAAATTAGATATAAAAAATTAAACTTACTGGTTTCCAGCCAGCATAAAAAATAAAGTGCAAAAAACAAAGAGAATCTGCTTTAACCAACTCGTTCTGGGAATTCAAACTCAGTGAACACAAAATAAACTAGTATCTGTTCTTATTAAATCTTTTAGATGTAAAAAAAAAAAAAAAAAAAACTCTTGGAACAATAATGTAAACATTATAGTCAGTCAGTATGTAACAGCAGGATGCAGAGCCTTGTGAACAGACTCCAACACCTCAAAATCCTGCCAGGTTATTATAAGGGAGCGTGCATAACAGTCACCTGACAGCACCTGAGAAATGGCTTTGAGCTGCACTAGCACTTCATTTCTTTGGATCCCCATCTTGTTGGACATTCAGTGATGAGGCTGTGTTCAGAAAGTTTGAGCTCCCTCTTCAGTCATTGCTGCCTTCTTCTTCCAACTGTGGGAGAGACACTCTGTCATCCTTTAGTGCATGTCCTGTAATACAAAATAAAAAAAATAAATACACACATTCACATCACATCCTCCACTTTCACTCACA
Source organism: Garcialebias charrua (assembly GCA_038048925.1). Taxonomy (NCBI): domain Eukaryota; kingdom Metazoa; phylum Chordata; class Actinopteri; order Cyprinodontiformes; family Rivulidae; genus Garcialebias; species Garcialebias charrua. The sequence goes on from JBBPBX010051897.1 coordinate 4,636, forward strand.
CGCGTGCAAAAATTGAGGACCAGAAAAATCTTCTCACTTTGTTAGTTAAAAACAATGTACCGGTACAGGTTTTAGCTTTTCCCAGTTTGACAACGTTAAGTGAATGCAAAACGTGTTGATTAAATAGCTTCACATTATTGAACATAATAATTAACATTTTTATTTAAAACTGACAATAAAAAGGATAGTATCATGACATCACGACCAGGTTTGGTACACGTAATGAGAAAATGCATCGCCTCATCTAAATAGCTATGTTAAAGCTAAGCTAACGATCATTAAACACCGCTAGTTTAAAAAAAAATCAGCTTGCGCGAAACGTGTGTGTTACTGGTTCTGTATTAATTCATATCACTAATGACAAAACTGTTTAAAAAAAATCAGATAATGAATGCGCTTTTTCACGAAGAACGTTAGCTTGCTGAGCTAGCTGCTAACAGGGTACCGTCAAAAACAGGCCCGGTCACATGACCAGCTCGCGCTCTGTTTATCTCCCGCGGTCTCGGTGTTTCAGCCTCTAAGATCAGATACACGTTTACATGGGCTAACTTAACCGAATTTTTATCTTTTATGACTTCTGTCGAGCCTGAAGCAACTGTGTTGGAGCGAGCGGTGTTGACGTCTCCCCCTCCCTGCCTGCTCGGTTTTGCTCCGCTCAGAGCTTGGCTCACTCCCAAGTCACGTGACCAGTCAAATCGCAGCCAGTGCGATTAGAGAATTGCGTTTTAACATATCGCGAGATTATCGCAAATGCGATTAATCGTTCAGCCCTAATCAGGCCAGGACTCTGCGGTCTACACTTATCTCCAGGCCAGCGGTCAGTCTTTCAGGGATGAAGATGTTCACATCCTTGATAGAGAGGAACGATCATAGATATAATAAACACTAGATAGACATCCCCGCTGTTGGCCAATGGAGACCGACATCGTCAGACGGCGGCCATCTTGCCACAGACAGAACGCCCACTCTTAACATGAATGTGAATGGGGCATTTACTATTAAAATAACCATAACTTGCTTAATTTTCAACCGATTTTAAAACGGTTTGGTTTGTTATAAATGTGAGAGATGTTGTTATAATATGGTATACTTAAGATGGACGTTCACATGAAAATAACGTTATATAGACACTGTATTGCACTAGCAATATACACAATAAGATTATATTTACATCTATTTATAAATACATGTTTATTTCCAGCGAAATTAACTGACATATGTTACAATGCTAATAAATATTTAATACTATTTCATCATAAATAGCATTATTATTAGTGGTATGAAAATAATTTATGCCAATTTTTTCCCTACACATGCAAATATTATGTAATATTAAATACATTATTACACAAACCTTGGTCAATATGTGTAGTTTATTTTTTTTAGATACATGAAAAGATTTAATAATCGGGAGATATAAATAAACAAACAAACAAACAGAAATAAACATCTGATAGTGTGACAAGACTCTCAGTCCCTCGGTGCAACAGTAACTATTTAAACATTAAAACACTGAAACATATAATAATAAACATAAGCATAAAATAGTAAAACTGTAACACTGTCCTGAGTTTTTGCATAGTGGTAAATGAGTATGAAAATTTACACCAACTCTAAAACTAAAACACTAAACATTTAATGAACATAATACTGTCCTGAGTTTTTGCATACTAGTATAAAAAGTAAAAAAGTATAAAAAGTACAGTATAACTATAAAATAAACTATAGGTTCTAGCATTGACATTTGCAAAGTGGCAAAGCAGCATATGAGTTAATGTACACACTAAACATTTAATGAACATAATACTGTCCTGAGTTTTTGCATACTAGTATAAAAAGTAAAAAAGTATAAAAGTACAGTATAACTATAAAATAAACTAAAGGTTCTAGCATTGACATTTGCAAAGTGGCAAAGCAGCATATGAGTTAATGTACACAGTATATGTATGAGGTAGTAGTTCATGTTGTTATAGAGGCAAAAGTGGCATATGCAGTAAGGCACATTGGGCATCCTTAAATAAGGCTGGTCAAAGAATACTGTATGTGTATCAGCATTTTCCACAAGACCATCGAAGAGCAGTGTCCTGTCCAGGGCAACAAAACCCTCTCTTCTCAGGGCAACTTCCCACTGCCGCCTCCTCTCTCTGGTTTTGGGAAACCTTAAAAACATGAAGAAGCTGGTCATTATTTTCCACACTTCCTTTCTTTACCTTTGAATTATAGTAATGACAAGTATACACATATATCATACTTTTGGTGTGCTTGCATTTACTTTTGGTACAATAAAACAGCTATTAAAAATGGTATCAAAAAGAAACACTGAATCATAATCATAATTTATATAAAGATACTTTTACAAGCCTTATACCATACCATACCATTTTATTTATAGAGCACTTAAAACAACAACAAGGTCAACCAAAGTGCTGTAAATATATATTATGTCATTATTATGTAAATATATATTATGTATAATATTATGTCAATAATATTATCTCACATTTTTTGTGTGTAGCGTGACGTGTAATGTGCACTGATCCAAAATATAACTATGATTATTCTAATTAAAGTAATAATACTGTTGTGGTGTGTTGGGAGGCATGTGGCCTCATCTCTCTCTCACCCAGTAGGAGGAGCCAGCGAGGTGCTCCCCAGGTTTTACCAGGTGATGAAGAAGAAGTGTTCGTGTGTTCATTCATTCATTCTGTAACTGGTTTTGACGCTCGAAGGATTAAAGGCAACTGCTTGCAGATCAGTTTGTTTCTCCTTCTTCACACGCTACAGTTGGTGACCTGACGTGAAATATGTCAGAACCAAACGAGGATGTTGTTTCTTCTTCGGACCCCGCCGCCGCGACGTCTGCCCAGCTGTTGCAGCCGAACCCAGCCGACTTTGCTCCCGCAGCGAGTGTTAAGCTCCCGGAGTTCTGGCAGAGTGACCCGGTTTCGTGGTTCCAGCACATCGAGGCACTCTTTCGCCTCCGAGGCGTGAACGCAGATGAAACCAGGTACTTCTTGGTCGTGTCGGCTCTGGATATGCAGTCAACCCGCAAAGCCATGCCGCTGCTGCGCGCACCGCCGCACGTGGACAAATATGGCGCCCTCAAAGAGTTTCTGCTTCGAAGGTACACTTTGACTTCAACTGAGAGGGCTGATAAACTGCTATCGCTGCCGGGTTTGGGTGACGGCACGGCTGTGAACATGATGGACAAAATGCTGTCGCTACTTGGTTCAGACGGGTTTGGGTGACAGCACGGCTGTGAACATGATGGACAGAATGCTGTCGCTACTTGGTTCAGACGACGGGGGTTTCCTTTTCCCTCACATTTTCCTGCGCCAGCTTCCGTCGCAAGTGAGGGCTACTTTGGCCAACTCCCCTTGTTTATCTACCGGTGATTACCGGGGTTTGGCGGAGGAGGCGGACCGGGTCCTGCTGGCGACCAGACGGTTCACGGTGCAGAGTACATCGGTGGAGCCGGAGCAGACGGTGGAGATGGAGGAGCCAGCGGCGGTTTCAGCTGTTGGCGCGCGAACTCGGCGGGGGAGCTCTTTGTGTTTCTACCACCGGAGGTTCGCAAACAAAGCTAAGCGCTGCATCCCACCATGTGCATGGGTGTCGGGAAACGAGGAAGCCGGCGCTCAGTAGCAGCTGTGGGCGCTGGCGAGCGAGGTGAGCTGCTCTTTGTCACAGACTCCCTGTCAGGACGTCGTTTTCTGGTTGACTCTGGCTCCCAGAAGAGTTTAGTCCACCCTGTTGGACCTGAATTAGCAAGCCGAGGCAGTGGCCCACTGCTAACTGCTGCTAACGGTTCTCCCATTGGAACTTTTGGCACTAGACGGGCAACAGTTTCTTTCCATGGTCGTGAGTTCGAGTGGGACTTTGTTGTTGCCTCAGTGACTGTTCCTATTATCGGTGCAGATTTTTTATGTGCTCATGGACTGTTAGTAGATGTTGCTAACCGCAGACTTATTGACGCTGTAACTTTTGCAACTTTCCCATGTGTATCTGGGGGGGCTGGGCCGCTAACTCATGCTAATGTTTTAGTTTCAGGAGATGTTTTTCAAGGTTTGTTGGCAGAATTCCCCTCTTTAACTACACCTGCTTTTTCCTCTTCAGAAACTAAACACGGGGTCGAGCATTTCATCCCTACCACGGGGCCGCCCGTTTTCGCACGTGCACGCCGCCTCGACGCTGTTAAACTGGCCATCGCTAAAGAGGAGTTTGGTACCATGGAGAGGTTGGGTATTGTTAGACGCTCTAACAGCCCGTGGGCCTCCCCCCTTCACATGGTACCAAAAGCAGACGGGTCGTGGCGCCCATGTGGCGATTTTCGCCGTTTAAATAACGTGACGACGCCTGATCGCTACCCCATTCCGCACATTCAGGACTTTTCTGTTCGGTTGTCGGGTGCTTCCATTTTTTCTAAGGTGGATCTGGTGCGCGGCTACCATCAAGTCCCAGTGCAGTCCAGCGATGTACCTAAAACTGCAGTAATCACCCCCTTTGGGCTTTTTGAGTTCCTCCGCATGCCGTTTGGACTAAAGGGGGCAGCACAGACTTTTCAAAGGCTGATGGACTCCGTGTTACGTGGCCTCGATTTTGTGTTTGTCTATCTGGACGACATTTTGGTGGCCAGCTCGTCAACCGAGGAGCACCTGTTGCACCTGAAAGAAATTTTTCAGCGCTTGGATGCACATGGCTTGATCATTAATCCGGTTAAGTGCCAGTTTGGTTTACCGGTGATCGATTTTTTAGGTCATCGAATTTCCGCGCAGGGTGCAGTTCCATTGCCTGCCAAGGTGCAGGCGGTGGCAGAGTTCCCACGTCCTCTGGTGGTTAAAAAGTTGCAGGAGTTTTTAGGCATGGTGAACTTTTACAACAGGTTCATTCCCAATGCAGCCCATCTCCTGCAGCCTCTCTACGAGGCCCTGCGCTCGAGGAAGGCGACTGACACAGTGGTTTGGACCCCAGACCGGATCACTGCTTTTGATGGTGCTAAGTCCGCGTTAGCTAGTGCGGCACTCCTAGCCCATCCAGATTCAGAGGCCCCGATTGCGTTGACAACTGATGCTTCGGATATAGCTGTGGGGGGCGTTGTAGAGCAACGCGTTGGCGACGCATGGCAGCCGTTGGCATTTTTCAGCCGTAAATTGCGGGACTGCGAGCGCAAGTACAGCGTTTTTGACCGCGAGTTGTTGGCGCTATTCTTAGCTACACGGCACTTTCGTTTTTTGCTGGAGGGTCGTTCATTTACGGCTTATGTGGACCACAAACCACTCACGTTTGCAATGTCTAAAGTTTCGGAGCCCTGGTCAGCACGTCAGCAACGGCACTTGGCGGCCATTTCAGAGTTTACAACGGACGTCCGCCATGTGGCTGGAAAATCCAACTCAGTGGCAGACTGTCTGTCACGGGTGCTCGTTTGTCCTGTACTCCTCGGGGTAGATTTTTCTGCCATGGCCGCTGACCAACCGGGAGACGCTGATATAACTGCCCTTCGTGCCGGCGTTTCAGGGCTTAAGCTAGAGGAGGTCAAATTGGGAGAGGGCGGTCCTTTGATCCTGTGTGACGTTTCCACAGGCCGGACACGCCCAGTGGTTCCATCAGGTTGGCGCCGCCGCATTTTTGACTCTGTTCACTCTCTCTCGCACCCAGGTGTGCGCGCGTCTGTGAAACTAGTCAGCGCACGTTTTGTGTGGCCTGGTTTACGCAGAGAGGTGAGGAGTTGGGCAGCGGCTTGCGTGGCTTGTCAGCGTGCCAAGGTGCACCGGCACACTAAGGCACCACTGGAACCATTTCCCATTCCAGCCAGGCGTTTTGACCACGTGCATGTGGACTTAGTTGGTCCCCTGCCCCCATCACGGGGTTTCACACACCTGCTTACAGTGGTCGACCGCACAACCAGGTGGCCGGAGGTCGTTCCTCTTTCTTCCACAACTACCTCCGACGTGGCTGGTGCGTTCCTCTCCACTTGGGTTGCCCGTTTTGGTGTGCCCTCGGACATCACTTCAGACAGAGGTCCCCAGTTTATTTCAGGGCTCTGGTCCGAGATGGCGCGCTCCTTGGGGGTGCAGGTGCATCGCACTACCGCCTACCACCCTCAGGCTAACGGGTTGGTTGAACGTTTCCATCGGTCTCTTAAGGCGGCGTTACGCGCTGCGCTAACAGACGTTGGCTGGGTGGAGCGTTTGCCATGGGTGCTGCTTGGGTTGCGATCAGCTCCTAAGGAGGACCTCAACGCTTCATCAGCCGAGTTGGTTTTTGGTCAGCCTGTACGAATCCCAGGGGAGTTTTTGTTAGACGCTGCCGCTCCACGGTTCCCCGAAGCGGTGGACCCCTATTCGCAGAGCGGTCTTTTGGTTCCGGGTCCTGTGCACCATTGTTTCCCGCAGGCGTTTGTGCCCACTGCACTCCAGTCTGCCCGTTTCGTTTTTGTGCGACGTGACGCCCACCGTTCGCCCCTCCAGCCTCCGTATGACGGGCCGTTTCGAGTGCTCGAAAGAGGCGCGAAAAGTTTTGTTTTAGACATGGGTGGGCGTAGAGAGCTGGTTACAGTGGACCGCCTGAAGCCAGCCTATGTGTTGGCTGATGATGAGGTGTTGCCGGCTCAGGTTCCTAGACGCGGCCGCCCTCCTGCTCGACCCCATCTTCCGTTTTCTCCCCCCAACTGTGTTCCTTCCCCTGTGGCACAAAATGTTGTTCCTGCACGGATGCCAGCCGTTTCTCCGCCCCCGAGTCGACGCAGTCGGTTTGGCAGGTTGATTAGGGCTCCTGTGAGAGACTGATGTTTTGTATTTGCCCTTCTGGGTGTTCGGGGGGGGGCTGTGTGGTGTGTTGGGAGGCATGTGGCCTCATCTCTCTCTCACCCAGTAGGAGGAGCCAGCGAGGTGCTCCCCAGGTTTTACCAGGTGATGAAGAAGAAGTGTTCGTGTGTTCATTCATTCATTCTGTAACTGGTTTTGACGCTCGAAGGATTAAAGGCAACTGCTTGCAGATCAGTTTGTTTCTCCTTCTTCACACGCTACACTGTCACAGAGTCTTACAGGTGAAATGTGATCCCAAGGTTTCTTGTTTTGATGTTACGTCTATTGGAGCATCCATAGGCTGCACAAAAGTCAGGCATCTTGTCAAAGAGTATTTCTGTAAAACACAAAGCAGTAATTAGTGTTGAACATACCAAACCGCTTGGAAATCATGTGCAGCTTTAGTTCAGTTAAAAACAAAGAGCTCCTAGTGATCTAAGAATGCGAGGGAAATATTTGGAATACTAGCTAGCCCTTAATCAAAGGCTCTTGTTAATAGTCTGCTAATAAATACAGTCATGATCAAGACAGTCATTTAGACAAAAGATTAGTTTGTTTTAAAATAGTTATTGGTGTAATAAAAACAGAATTTAAATTCTAGATTCTCGATGAGTGTGACACCCAAAACACGAATAAAACCTTTTAAAAAAGACGAAACTGCTGTCTGATTACCAAAGAAATCATAGCCACGTTAATAACGTTTTTAAAAACATAAACCGTTTGTAAATCCGTCAAGATTACAGCGAGTTAAGCGTATTTTTGTTTGTATAAATCCCTCACCTCCATACGGTTTCCACAGCTGCAGCTAATGTTGCTGTCTGTGGCAAGATGGCCGCCGCTTGACGACGCCGCTGACTCCTCCTCAGCTTATCTAGTGTATATATCTATGGGAACGATGGTTTGAGAGAGGAGGAAAGGAGGCCATCTTTGTGAAAAGAAACGTCCATCATTAAACAGAGGTGGAGACCTCCGTGTTCAACTGTCCCCCTCTTACAATTCATTCATTCAACTTTTATTTATACAGGCTAGCCTCGTTGAGCCACGGGGACTCATTTACAAGAGGGACCTGTCTCATTCACACCCAGGGTCAATTTTAGAGTTACCAATCAGCCTAACATGCATGTTTTTGGACTGTGGGAGGAAACCGGAGCACCCAGAGAAAACCCACACATGCACGGAGAGAACATGCTAGCTCCACCCAGAAAGGCCCCCAGACCGGGATTTGAACCGGGAACCTGCTCACTGAGAGGTAGCAGCTCTACCAGTTGTGCCACCGTGCTGCCCAAAATAACAGACAATGCTGTTATTGCTAGTATCACTTAGCTCTCTGTGAATAGCAAACAACCATCAGGGTGCTAACAATCCATTGTTAGGCAGATGGCCCTCCTTGATCATGTGAGCAGCTGGTTTTGGCTGTCAGCAACAGACTGGTTGATCCACTGTGAGAGGGTGCTATTTAGAAGATTCAAGGCCTCGTTATACTCGCTCTTTGGTCCGCTGGCTGGAGCGCACAGACTGCACGCGCACTGAGCCGTGCGGCTTCATGTGTTTACAGTGTCGCCGCTGTGTTTATAGTTGACGCACGGTGGTGCATGGCAAAGTGCTGTTCTTTTACGGACCAGCAGGTGGCAGTACCCTCTAAAACCTGTGCATATGTTGCAAGAAAGGGTGTAGAAGAAGAAATTACCGTAGAAGAAGAACTGTTTGACGTCACAAAAAAAAAGGCTTTCCGCTCGCGTGCTGAACTGTTGTCTATATTAGAGGAGCAAATCCTAATAGAACAACAGTTATTGTGTCTTGCGGTTTTAATGCATGGAGTCAGCGGAGGAGGAAACAATCACTTGACTTTTGGCAAAAAAAACAAAAGAAAAGTCCAATCAGGGATGAAGAAGGGGAATTTAATACATTTGTGTCAAATACAAAACATTCCTCTATGCGTCGCGACGCCGTCTCCACGACTACAGCGGCGCAGACAGCTGCAGGCTCTGGCGTGAAGAGCGTGAAGGCTGTCGGGTGAGGTCCCCACCCGACCTGTCAACCAATTCAGTAGCGTCCACAGCGTGCACACTAGCCTTGCAGTGTTTCAAAAAATCGGAGGTGCACGACACGCGCCAAAATGACGCACGGGGCCTACGCGCAGGGGCGGGGACAGTGATATTGTGTCACTTTTGGCGCGCGCACCCTGGCGCACTGCGTGACGCATCGAGTATAAATCTAGTTTAAGCTGTTTCAATATTTTTACTAAATGAATACTCTATTAAATTATATAATCTGCGAGTGTTTGTAGTCGAGTGTCTTCCTTTTATAAATCCAGTTTGATCTGGATGAATAATGATTATATAATTTAATAGAGTATTCATATAGTAAAAATATTGAAACAGATATTTTATGTTTAGACGCAGAAAAAGCATTCGATAGAGTAAATTGGAATTTTTTATATGCTACCTTAATTAAATTTGGATTTGGAAACTATTTTATTAATTGGTTAAAAATATTATATAACTCACCAAAAGTATGTGTCAGGACAAATAATAAAATATCTTCAAGCTTTTGTTTACAGAGGGGCACAAGACAGGGATACCCACTTTCACCCGCACTATTTGCTGTTCATTGAACCTTTAGCAGCAGCAATAAAGCAAACTGCTGACATTAAAGGCATACAGTATAAAAATATAGAACACAAAATTAGTCTTTATGCTGACAATGTTTTACTTTTTCTTCAAAACTCAGAAAACTATATCTAATGTTATTGAATTAATAAACTCATTCTCACAAGTTTCTGATTATTCTATAAATTGGTCAAAATCTACATCTCTTCCAATTAATTTATATATTTATTCCGGCTCTCGGCAAAGCAGGTCGCATCTCTTTTGGCTCCTCTCCTCCCTAAGTTTCCTTCCACCCTGCTTTTGCATTTTGTCTCGTCTGTAACTCTTCAGCGTTCACTCGAACCAATTCGAAATGGATTTAATTATGTGGGCTGTTTCCTCTATTGATAAATTTTTTTCCACGAAACGCACCGGGCCAGGAGAAGCGGCTTGCCCCTTCGACACGCGTGCCGTGGGCTACATTATGGACTCGTGGAGCGAGTGGAAGCCAATGTGTCTGACCGTTCTTTCTGTCGAAGACGTGGAAGATTTGTGGATTATTTGGATATTGGTGGCAGCTACTCTGTTTTTTGGCATTGGCGGAGGTTTCTGCTACTGGAAGCTGAGGAAGGCTGCCGTGGCGATCAACGCGCTGGCGAGACTTCCTGCTCAGCAAGATTCTTTGATCCGGGCTATGACCTCGACTTCCCAGCTGTTGTACGAGCTGAGCCGCACGATGGGAGCAGCGGTGGACAGCCGCGGACCTACGGTGCGTTTTGGGACTCGTTTACAGCCATCCGGCCTCAATCAGGGCACAGATGGGGGGGATTTGTAGCTCGGAACCTCACATGATTCGGCGATTTGGACCTGAACAGCACCTGGACTTGGAAGGCTGCAGTCAAAAGTACACTGTGGCCTGACCTGAAAATAAATAAAGTGACTATCTAATCTGGACTCTGAGCAACCTTGAAAAAGAAGGCTGTCTGCAAAACTTCTCCTGGAGTCGAAAGCTGTTGAGAACTCATTGCCCCCCCCTCCCCCCAGAGGTCTCTGTGTGTGCGTTCGGATGGAGTCGAGCTGAGCCATCTGCAGACTGTGCTTATCTGGAATGATTACTCACGGACTAAATCTCCCTGCTTGTCATCAAAATGCAACATGTCTTGGCTTTATTCGTGCTAAAGCTGGTAGAGTTTTTTGGACTTTATCATAGAGTGTCCTAAGACAAAATGTGATAGATTCTTTTTTGAATACCATGATTACCCGATTGTATGTTCCTTTTTCCATATCTGATTGTTGGTGGCGCGGTTTTATACTGCTGCAACTTTCCGTGCGTACGTCCCTCTTAGGATGGTGCGTGCGCCAATTGCAAAACTTTGTACCTTGGTGCAAATATGCCAATAAAGATATATTCTATTCTATTCTATATATTTATTATATATTACATATATAATATATTTCAAAGTGGCTGAATCCAAATGCACTACATGTTACTTGGATAGACATAGAGCAAACTTTATGTAATAATATTAGGGTTTCAGATCTGCCATTTATTAGTATAAATATAAAAACACATGTCTGCTTTAAAAGTATCAGTATTAGCTCATCTCTGACAGCATGGTGGGAGTATCTGAAAATGACAAAGTCTTTACCATGCAGACAAACACCCATCTGGAATAATCCTGACATACAGAAAGAAAATAATATGTTAAATTTCTCAGGTTGGAGAGTTAAGGGAATTGAACGTCTGGAACACATATTTGATGGTGTAGACTTTATTTCATTTAATGAATTAATAATACGGCATTGACAATAAATACTTATAGAATATCAACAAATTAAGTCTATTGTAAAAAATAAATTTAAGCTTAATAGAGAATTGTTAGAAACACCATTACAGTATGTGTGTCAGAATTCATTAATCTTACAACAACCCAAATTGTTATCTAAAATATACAAGAAATGGTCTAGAATCGATGACTCCATAACGCTTCCTGTTGCAAAATGGGAGACAGATTTATCAGTCAACTTTGACCAAAACACCTGGTCTCAAATACGTTTAAAAACATTTAAAATGACTAGAATCTCCAATTTACAATTAATACAATATAAAGTTCTTTATAGATTACACTATACAGGCAGAAACATCAATAACCTTCGATACGCAGATGATACAACCCTGCTCGCAGAGAGTGAAAAGGACCTCGACTGTTTCGTCCGACTCGTGCAAGAGGAAAGCGAACGAATGGGACTGTACCTGAACATCAAAAAACCTAAAGGTATGACCACTGCAGGCAATGGTGTAGTGAACATGCAAATAAACAACACAGTAATCGAGTCTGTACAAGATTTCATTTTCTTTGGAGCAAAAATCGACCGCAGTGGGGCATCGGCGCCCAAGATCAAGAGGCAAATCACACTCAGCAGGACTGCAATGCAAGGAATGGAAAAGATCTGGAAGAGAAAGGATATTAGCATTGCAACAAAAGTCAGATTGGTCAACGCAATTGTCTTCCCTATAATGATGTATGGTTGCGAAAGTTGGACGCTTAGAAAAGAAGAGAAAAGAAAAGTCGAAGCATTCGAACTTTGGTGTTGGAGGAGAATGCTAAGAATACCTTGGACTGCCATGATGAAGAACAAGGCAGTTTTGGACCGCGTCAAACCGAAAATGTCATTATTGGGCAAAATCACCAAACAGCAGCTCTCATATTTTGGCCATGTGATGCGCGCTGATTCTTTAGAAACGTCAGTGATGCTGGGAAAAGTCAGTGGGAAAAGAAGACAAGGCTGCCAAAGAACAAGATGGCTCGACACTATCATGACAACAATGACTATGCCAATTGCGAAATTGAAAGAATTGGTGAAGGTGGAAGGCGTGGAGTATGAAGATTCATAAAATGACCGAAAGTCGGATACGACTGATCGGATAATCATCATCATACAGGTCAACGAATGCTTAAGATGGGATTTACATCATCTAACAATTGCTCACAGTGCACAAGCAATATACCTGATGATTATATTCACGCACTCTGGTTCTGTCCACCCGTTCAGAGGTTCTGGGTCCAGGTATGTGACGACTTGTCTAAATGTCTGAAATGTAATATTCCACTCTCTCCATCTGTTTGCTTATTGGCTATCCTTGAAGATGTTACACTAGAAAAAAATAAATCTCGTGTGATCTTCACTGCCTTATGCATCGCAAAGAAAACTATACTCTTAAATTGGAAAAATAAAAATAATCTTAGCATTAATCAGTATAAAAATCTTCTGTTAGAGCATATTAGTCTTGAAACAGCATCTGCCGACACATCGGATCAATTTCTTTGGCATTCTTTGATCTGTTACATAGTGGGGGTGGGGGGTCTGAGGTCTAGCCTTGTGAGGCGCTTGGGCTGATTCGGGGGTGGGTGTCGGGTTTGGGACGCCGGGGGGTTGGGGCTGTTTGGACGGGGAGGGCCCTGCCTTCAACCTGGGGAGGACCTAGGTGGTTCTGGTGGATGTCTGCTGGGGGCTGCATGTGGGGCCTCGGGTGGTGTGTGGCGGCGGTCATGGGTCGCTGGTCGGTGGCCCAGCTGGGCTGGAGTGGTTTCGGGGTGGGCGCCGGGGGCTTGGGAGTCTAGGTACGTGTCATCCCCGGGCTTGGCCCTGGTGGAGGTGGGGGATCTTGGGCTCTGGCTGGCGGGTCACCTGGCTTGGGCTGGCCTGCGCTCTGGTGTCCGACACTGGCCGGGGGGCCCTCGGCTTGCTGGTGGGTTGGGGGTTCGTGGGCTGGGGGGTTGGGGGTTTGGAGGCGTGCCTGGTGGCCCATGGGAGGGGGCAGTGTGACCCAGCCTGGGTGTCTAGTGTGTTATATGTTCTGACAGTTGTTAGTATGAAGGGTGGGTGTAGTATTTCTTCTGGGGTGGGGACTGGGTGGATGTCCTTGATGACGGTCTGGGACTATGCTTGGCCAGTTGGCTGGCCCTTTTCTATGGTGGGGGCACGCTCCCGGTGCTCCCTGGCTCTCTCGGTGGTTGGGCGGGCGCTCTTGCCGTGTCATCCATGTGGGATTTTGTGTCCTCTTGGGCGGCGGGCTGACTGCGGTTCGTAGGGGTCTTGGCGGCCCTGGTGGGTGTGGGCTGATGGTCCTGCTGCTGGTGGCCCTCGTGGCCCTGTTCCTCTCTGGTCTGGAGCTCAATGGGCCTGGCGGTCGGAGAGGTGTTTTGGCCTCGCTCCTTGGGTGGACCTTGGCGAACTGGGGGGTATGTAGGGTCAGCGGGGGAGCTGACTCGCTGCGGGAGCATTTGTTCCTGCAGTTATTTTCTCCCCATCCCTCACCGCGCACCTCCGCCCTCTTCATTTCAAATTAATACATGTAGGGATTTTGAGACTCGGGTGTAGCTACAACGTTTTTACATCTCTGTTGTTCAGAACCACCTGGGACTCAATTTTATTATACACCTTTAGACATTCACTCATAAACATCCTCATAAAATTTACATATAGGAATTTGGGGTGAGCACTATGGTTATGGGTGGCGAGATGACACCACTCTCACCTCCTGTGCCTGTGCTCACTCACAATTATTCATTTAGACAATAAGGGCTTGGGTTAGAGTTGGGGGTGAGGGGAAACTGGCGTTGTCAGCCTTTGCTCCTTCTCTTACCTTTTTTAAGTGCACTTTACAACAACACATCAACAACACATTTGGGGACGGGAGTGTGTGTGTCGGGGTCTAGGTTTGCTATTATTATTATTTATTCTTCCCCCTGGTTCCCTGGCGGCCATTCTGGGGGTGGGGTCTGGTAAGATGGCAGGCCGTCGCCCGTCGGGTGTTGTCCTGGACTATGGGAGGATTCGGGACCTGAGGGTTCGCGGTGGGCGAGGCTGGCATTACGCTCTCCCTGGGGCTGCTTGGGCTCGGGTGTCCTGTCCTGCCGGCAGGGCGCGGGTTGGGCTGAATCTTGGATGTCGGCTATTCTCCACCCCAGAATGAATGGGCCTACCTCCTGGGTTTGGGTGTGGGCTGCCCCATGTAGGGGACAGGTACGTCTTGGACCTGGGGGGTATAGAGTGTGCATCGGGATTATGAATGGAACGTGTCGTTATTGTTTGTATTTGTGTGAGTGAGGGTGAGGATGAGGGTAGGTCTGAGTGAGTGTGTCTGTTTATGAATGTTTAATTGTCAGGTTGGGACTTAAGCCCAAGATACACTCATGCGTCCTCACGATACGCCTATACGCAGCGTACGTACGCTGTGGCAAAAGCGTAGCCCCGCGTAGCCCCTCAGGGCACGTACGCGCAAAAGTTTTTTTTTACTAAGCATACGCGATGCGCGGTGTCTGAACATAAACTTCCCCGGCGCCGGACTGTTTTGTATGTTACACAAATTAAATAAATTCCCCTTCTTTATCGCTGATCGGGCCTTTTCTTTTGTTTTTTTGCCTAAAGTCAAGTAACCGCTTCTTCCTCCGTTCACTCGATGATTGAAATGAATGAATTCAGGTCCTACCTGGGTGCGGCGATGTTTTAAATATCCCTGGTGGGCTGTGTGCTGCAGGAAAAGCACTCCCTGTTATTATTTTTATTTCTGAGAGAACTTTTTACAACATATATAGTAGAAACACCGCATGAACACCGCCGCGGTCTTCAAGGCGCTACATGAGCTGGCTGTCAATCATTTCAGTAGGCGTGTCAGCAAGTAACCAATCAGCGAGCTCAGTTGAGTCCCCTCCGTGTGCAGCTGCTCATATTACAACAAGGAGAACGCGAGCGTATAGTTTCTGACATATGCTGAAGCATATCAGCAAAACACATGCGCACAAAATGCGCGCGTAGAGTGGCGTACCTGAGGACGCATGATGCCTCGTACCCACTGCCCCCTTTGTCGAGCGGCCGAAGCGGCCGGTTTACATTCAAAGTCTATGGAGGAGACGCGTGGAGTCACGGCGAACAAGGAAGCGGCGAGATTCGAGTGATCGAAGCGGCGCGACGGCAGCCTGCACACGCACGCGCGCGTCGCCGTCGAGCCGCCGACGTCCCAAATGTTGATCTCTGGCGGCTCGACGCATCCGGCAAACAGTCGGGAGAGCCTCGCTATCTGATTACACAACCACAACGGGACTTTTTTCGGACTTTTTAAACTCACCGGATCGAGCCTCCAGGAATTGGAACCAAACTCCGGTAAGAAACGTGGCATTTTTACAGTTGCTGCTGACAGGCTGCTGTCCTCTCCAGTGTAGATCACCCCAAACATAAAAAAAAGTTTTAATCTCATCGAAGACCGTCGGAGGTGCAGTTAAAACAACAACTGAACCCGGAAAACAAGCCAGAGACCCCTCCCTCTGCTACCCCCTAGTGTACGTCATCAGACGGTGTTCAGTGGTTCAGTGGGACCGTGACCAGCGGCCAAAAGGGGACGGCAGGCGCGTTTCGAGTTGTGCAGTGGGTAGGAGGCATGAGTGTATCTCGGGCTTTAGCTGCCCCCTCTCCAATACATCTGAGGGTACTTGGTGTCGTGCTCCTACCATGTGGCCCCCTGGCGGGGTATGCCCTTGCCTGCCGGCGCGCTTGGGGCCCTCGGCATCGGGGGTTGGGCACTTGGGCGTATGTTGGCCTGACCTGGTGGCTGCCTAGAGGGGCTGGGGTCCTCTGGTCCTATCAAGTCTGGGCCTGACGGGTGGGCGTCCCTGGTGCCTGGGCCTGGGGCTACGTCGGTGCGGCGGGCTCCGGTGGGGTCCTGTGAGTTTGTCGCTGTTGGCCCCTAGGGGTCATTGTGTGTGGTTGCTGGTAGGGCTCTCCCGGTTCTCCCCTATGATCGTATCTGGGGGATGGGTGGGTGGTTCTTCCTGTTCAGGTGGCCCTAGGGGCTCTGAGCTCAGGTTCCTTCTTGGGGTCTTGGACGCTGGTACCCCCATTTGTCTGCCTCGGGTCTTGGGGCGCGAATCTCTGATGCTTCACGGTCACTATTGAATGTTCTATTAGAGAAGCCTCATTCATTTATGCATGCTTACAACCACACACTTATAGATGCAGGGATACCCACGCAGGTATCGTATGTAGATATGTAGATGGGTATATGACTGAATATGAATGTATGTATGTGTATATGTATGTATATATATATGTATGTGTGTGTATATATGTATATATTGTAGGAGGTGGTGAAGAGACGACACAGGAGACGGGATCTAGTTCTTCACTTTTAATCAACTCCTACTCAACTGGCGGGAAAACCACCCAACACCGCCTTATATACCAACACAACATCCGGTCCTCTGGACCTTTCACAATAAAAGCATCCTGTAACACATTCGGTCCACTGGGTGTGAGTAGAGCCCCCTAGTGGTCCACCACACACGCCCCCCCAGAACACCCAGTAAGGTCCATCACTAGTCCCGCATTTTAGGTTTGATTAAACGACCAGAACGGCTGAACCTGGGCCCTGCAGAACCAGTCTGATGAAGCGGAGGGCTCCGAGGAGGGCCTGCAGAAGATTCGGGCTCCAATGGATGTTGAGAGTCTCTGGCAGGGGGACAGCAGTCCGTTAACAATGTGGATGGAGGTCTGCCCCTGCGAGGAGCCTGGGCCGTAACAACCTGATCATCTGACACAACATGAGCTGGTTTAAGCCTATCGATACAGACAGTCTCAGTACGACCCCCTAAATCTAAAAGGAAATGTTTTGGACCTGGTTGAAGAACCCGAAACGGTCCATCATACAAAGGCTGTAGTGGTGTCCTGTGTGAATTGTGTTTGACAAAAACAAATTTAGAGGACTCCAGACTCTTAGGGAGCACGACACCAAGTACCCTCAGATGTATTGGAGAGGGGGCAGCTAAAGCCCGAGATACACTCATGCGGTCGTGGTGTAGTGGTAATGGCAGTCGTCTCCCGATCGGAAAGTTGGCGGTTCGACTCCCGGGACCCGCACCATGTGTCGTTGTGTCCTTGGGCAAGACACTTAACCCTGAGTTGCTCCCGGTAGGACTGGAAAGCACCTTGCATGGTAGTCTGCCGCCACCGGTTTATGAATGTGTGTAGCATTCAATATATGTGTAGCACTTTGAGATTTTCAGTAATGAAAAGTGCGTTATAAATTGAATTAATTATTATTATTATTATTATTAAAATGACTGCGGTAAACAATGATGTACCGGGCCAGGGACACGAAAAGGGGCCTCCTGAGGTGAAAAATGGAGCAACGGTGGAGCAAACTGTGGTGAGGGTACCTCAGGTAAAAACTCACCGGGGACGCGCACAGGTTGACCGAAAACCAGTTCAGCCGGGGAAGAGCTCAGGTCCTCTTTGGTTGCGGTACGTAAACCCAACAAAACCCAGGGAAGACGGTCAATCCAGTTGTCACCGGTCAATGCAGCACGCAGTGCAGCTTTCAATGATCTGTGAAACCGTTCACACAAACCATTAGCTTGGGGGTTGTAAGCGGTGGTCCTGTGAACGTTAGTCCCCAGACCCTTGGCCATGGTAGACCAAAGTTCAGAAACAAACTGCGGGCCCCGGTCTGATGTAATGTCTGAAGGGGGGCCAAAACGCGCCACCCAGGTAGACAAAAATGCCCGGGCCACCACTGCAGATGTCGTGGATGTCAAAGGAACCACCTCAGGCCACCTGGTGGTCCGGTCTATCATAGTCAGCAGATGAGTAAAACCTTGTGATGGAGGCAGAGGGCCCACCAGGTCTACGTGCACATGATCAAACCGCCGACCTGGGATGGAGAAGGGTTCCAAAGGTGCTTTGGTGTGCCTGTTAACCTTAGCGCGCTGGCATGGGACACACGCTGCTGCCCACTCCTTAACTGCTTTACGCAGACCGGGCCAAACAAACTTTGAACTGACCAGTTTCACCGAGGCTCTAACACCTGGATGAGAAAGGGAATGTAAGGAGTCAAAAACGCGGCGTCGCCATGAAACTGGAACCAGGGGGCGGGGCCTGCCAGTAGAAACATCACAGAGCAGGAGGGGACCTCCGTCATTCACCTGCCGTTCCTCCAACTCGAGGCCCGTGGGCCCGGACTGGAGCTCGAGTATTTCTGCGTCGCTACGTTGGTCCGCAGCCATAGCAGAAAAATCGATGCCAACGTATACGGGAGAGATCAGCACCCGGGAGAGACAGTCGGCCACCACGTTGGATTTTCCAGCCACATGCTGAATGTCTGTAGTAAATTCAGACACCGCTGCGAGGTGGCGTTGCTGGCGAGCAGACCAGGGGTCAGAAATTTTTGACATCGCAAACACCAAGGGTTTGTGGTCAACATATGCAGTGAACCGGCGGCCCTCCAGGAAAAACCTGAAATGGCGTGTGGCCAGGTAAAGCGCCAGCAACTCTCTGTCAAAAACACTGTATTTCAGCTCATTGTCCCGCAGCGTACGGCTGAAAAATGCAAGCGGCTGCCAAACCCCGGAAACCTGCTGTTCTAACACAGCCCCCACCGCAACATCAGATGCGTCGGTTGTTAAAGCTATTTGCGCCGCTGGGGATGGATGGGCCAAAAGGGCAGCAGTGGCCAGTGCAGCTTTAGCATCACCAAATGCCTGTAGGCGTTCTGGTGTCCAGTCCACGCTGTCGTTGGGCTTTTTCTTTTTCAGCGCTCCATAGAGCGGACGCAGCAGTTGTGCTGCCCTGGGGAGGAAACGGTTATAGAAGTTAACCATTCCCAAAAATTCTTGTAGCGCTTTAACAGACTGGGGCTGTGGGAAATCTGACACCGCCTGCACTTTGTTTGGTAACGGGACGGCACCACTTGCAGAAATGCGGTGGCCCAAAAAGTCAATGACTGGCAGCCCAAACTGGCATTTCGCTGTATTTACAATCAGGCCATGTGCTGCCAGGCGCTGAAAAACCTCACGGAGGTGGGACAAGTGCTGCTCAGCCGAGCTGCTAGCCACCAGGACGTCATCCAGGTACACAAATACGAAGGACAGACCCCTTAGGACTGAATCCATCAACCGCTGAAATGTTTGTGCTGCACCTTTAAGACCAAAAGGCATGCGCAAAAACTCAAAAAGGCCGAAAGGCGTGATAACAGCGGTCTTAGGGACATCCTCCACATGCACAGGAACCTGGTGGTACCCCCGTACTAAATCTACTTTAGAAAAAATGGAGGTCCCAGCCAGGTGCACTGAAAAATCCTGGATGTGGGGGATGGGATAACGATCGTTCTCTGTGATGTTATTAAGGCGGCGGAAATCCCCACATGGACGCCATTTGCCATCTGCCTTGGGCACCATGTGGAGGGGGGAGGCCCACGGACTGTTTGAGCGTTGCACGATGCCTAAACGCTCCATGTTAGCAAACTCTTCCTGTGCTATTGCTAGCTTAGTAGCATCAAGGCGGCGTGCACGTGCGAACACCGGGGGGCCCGTTGTGGGAATATAATGTTCGA
>JBBPBX010051898.1:7014-24409 GCA_038048925.1 Garcialebias charrua
TTTACCTAGATGAAGCCACTGATGAGGAAAAGTGATCTTCAAGTAGAGAGGGTGTTGGCATGATGGAAGCACCAACACGCGGGCTGGACTGGCAGTTTGTCACATTACAGATCATTTACACGTGAGAACAGGAACACCACCAGGCTGAAGAAACAGCTTTTTCTTTTTTCTTACCACTTCTGTACATGGAGTTTTGTTTTGTTTGTAACGGCATCTCCAAAGACACAGAAGAGAGCAGATTCAAACCTTTTTTTTTTTTTTTAAATTTGGTCATAAAGTGTGAGGAATGGTCACGCTCGTTGCTGGTCTTTTAGTCCTTTTCAGTGGAGGAACAGTCAGTCTACAGTGCAAATAAACTAAAGTACATTTTCATTCAATACTCTGCCTTCTGCATGTCTCCTGATTCTTCTACACACCGAGAAATAAAAATTCAGGTTGCAGAGCCCCCCCACCCACATACTTTCTCTACATAGCTTTTTCTGTGGCTCCTTTTTGATCGACTGCAGTTATTTTAGAGGTAAAGGTGATTATTGAACTTTACTGAGTATGTGACAGCCATCAGAGGTGCCTCCACGTTCTCTCTGTCAGTGTAAACCCCCGCTCCCCTCCCCTCTTTGTGCAATGTTTGTTTGTACGCAGACCAAACTGACACAAGCACCCCACACAAACCTAAAAGAAAACTGTTAAAAAGTTCACTGGCACTTTGTTCAAATGAGAGCAGGTACCACATGTTTACATCCTCTCCTGTGGTCGAAACTGAGCGCCAGCTTGTGTTTTTTGGGGGGAGTGTTTCATTCCTCCTCCTGTTTTTTTTTTTAGTCAGTGTAGTGCATGATTGACTCGACGTAGTTTCCAGGGAAGAGCCCCGTGACGCCATTACAGATGCCCTCGAACCAGCCGTCATCGTTTTTCTTGATGATATAGATGATGGATCCCTCCATGAAAGACAGCTCGTCCTCCTTGTCCTTCATGTAATCGTAGATCGCCACAACTGGGGAAAAAAAACAAAAACAAAAACAAGGAAGATCAGTTGAAAAGTGGAACAGTGGAATTGAACGTTAAGTTTTTGAAAGATATTGCCAAGCAGAAGGAGGTAGATTATAAAAAGGAGAGGACCAAGGACAGAACCTTGTGGAACACTGGAACAGTGAGGGGATGGATGAGAGGTAAATGAGTAATTTTAACAAACTGTGCAGTCAGAAAGATAAAAAATAAACCAGTTAAGGGGTGTGTCTGAATGTGGGAAAGACTGTCACTGAGGATGGTGTCAAAGGCAGCACTTGGGTCGTGGATGCATGAGGAGTAGACGCACAGTTGAACTGCTGCTGCATTTGGATCAACCAGTTTGCTGATGACAGCCAAAACCAGCTGCTCACATGATCAAGGAGGACCATAAGCCTAACGATGGATCATTAGCACCCTGATGGCTGCTTGCTATTCACAAGGGGCTGAGTGATACTGGCAATAACAGCATTGTAAGAGGGAGACAGTTGAACATGGAGGCCTCCGCCTCTGTTTAATGATGGATGGTTTCTTTTCACAAAGATGGTCTCCGTTACTCCTCTCTCAAACCATCGTTCCTTTCTATCAAGGATGTGAACATCTTCATCCCTGAATGAGTGACCGGAAATGATCTGGAAATGTTCATGGACAATCTCACCTACTTATCATCTCTCCCCCGCAGCAAAATGTATTATGTCTTTCTATGTTATTTGCTTCTGTGCTGGGCCATCCTTTTGGCCAGTGGCTGTTTAGTTTCCCCGATATAAGACTGATCACAGCCCTCCTGACACTGAACAACATACACAATATTACTCTGTTTGTGCCGGGGGACTGGATCTTTGGGATGAACCAGTCTTTGCCGTAATGCATTTTGGGGTTTAAAAGCCACTGGGACGTTATGTCTAGAAAATAAACGTCTCAATTTCTCTGAAAGTCCCGCAACATATGGAATGACCACTGGTCTGGGTTCCTCCTTTTCACTTGATGACTGGTTGGAGTCCTGTTTGTGTTTCTTCTCCGATTTCAGGAAGACCCAGTTAGGATATCCACATTTCTCTAGAGCCTGTCTTGTGTGGTATTTCCTCATTGGGGCGGCCGTGGCGTAGTGGTAATGGCAGTCGTCCCCCGATCGGAAGGTTGGAGTTCGAATCCCGGTTCCCCACACCATGTGTCGTTGTGTTCCTGGGCAAGACACTTAACCCAGAGTTGCTCCCGGTAGGACTGGATGGCGCCTTGCATGGCAGTCTGCCGCTACCGGTGTACGAATCTGTGTATGATCGGGTGGATGGTTGGTATTGTAAAGCGCTTTGGGGCCCCTCATAGGGGGCTGGAAAGCGCTATATAAATAAGCTCCATTTACCATTTCTCCTTCCGTCTGGCTCCTGAGTTGGTGGGGACGCTGTCTGATGCTGTCTGCTGAATACAGCACCTCAGACTGAAGAAGTCCTTCGGACCAAAGTCTAAACGTTTCTACATTTTTATGTCTTGTTTTGTTTTTTGAATGTCCAGAGGACCAGACAACTTTTCTTTTTTTTCTTTCTTTTTTTGATTTTTCTACCTGGATTATTGAGCATACATCAGGATGCTGCTGCATTTGTACTTTCTATACTCTCTTAAAGCCCCGTTTCCTTAGTAAAGTTTAATATATTTTATTTTCTGGAGCTAATATCTCTCGTATAGTCACTTTGTCATAACCAAGGCTAAAGGAAAATCCTCTGAAAATGCAAAGGACACATCACCTGCTACCGCTTGCATAACAATTGCGGATATTAGCTCGCTCCTGAGCAGTCATAAGGAGACCTTGTCTGTAGAATTCAAGCTATCTTTTGAGTCTATGAATTCCATGCTGGACACCATTAATTCTTCTTTGACAAACTATGGGCAGTATATTTGCTCTTTGGAAGACAATGCAGCTGCCTTTGACACACGTTTGCTGCAGGTGGATAAGGTGTATGCTAATCTTCAAAAAGATAACGAGTCGCTAAGAGCCAAAGTAGTGGACCTGGATGGAAGCAGCAGACGCCAAAACATTCACATAGTCAGCTTACCAGAAGACACAGAAGGTCCCAGTCTATCCTTGTTCTTTTCTCAGCTTTTGGCAGAAATCTTCAGCCAAGATGCACTCCCCTCCTGAGAAAGATCTGATTTCTTCACAGTATTCTAATTTTTTTGAAATCCTGTTTTCTGAGTTTCATGAGCTGGAAGTCCAAAATATGTAAAAATAAACAAATAAATACTTGCAATTGTTTAAATTGTGGGCCCTAAATCTACCATCTATTAAAGATAAACTTTTTGAATGGAATTATGGAAGTTAAACAACTTTTCCCTGATATTCTAATTTTTTGGAAAGGGTCTGTATATACATACTGTACATCCTCTTGTTCACACTGCTGACCTGCTCTGCTAGACACCCCAGCTGCCATATAGTAGTGAAGTTTGCAGATGACACAGCAGTAGTGGTATGTATCACGGACAATGATAATTCTATTTTGTATAAGCTTCGCCCTTTAGGCCTTCGCTAGTGGGTATTCCCCCTGCGCAGCAGCGCGCACTGAAAACTTTAGTCCATGCCCACCTGCTGTGTGGGCCCACCCCGTCCGAATAAATTACGGTGACACGGGAACATCAGCTCCCCATTTTTCTTCATCCAGCGAGCACTGTTTAGAGAAGAAGATAAGTCGTCGTTCAGCTCCAACACCACCCGCCCCACTCCTGCTGCCGCCCCTATGAGCTCCTTCTTCCAGAAGAGAGGCAGACGAGCAGCCTTTTTCAGCCTAACAAGCTACAGGCTAATGTCGAGGAGGTTTTTTCTCCGTGGCGGAAAACTACTCGCTGAACCGCCTTTTGTTCTCGTCAGAACCGCGAAATGAATCGAATGATTCCGTCGGAAAAGGCGATGTTAACAGTAGCCCCTCTGCTTCTCCCCTCCTGAAGAGCATGATTGCTGCGACTAACAGATGTCACCGGGAAGTTTTCAGGTAACATAACCATATGAAGTGGTGAGTGATGTCTTTATTTATTTATTTAAAACCACGACTAGGAAGAAAACGGTTCTTTGTGGCGTTGTTTTTGCATGAAAAGCTACAGAAAGCGCACATCTGCTGTTAGCGCAATTATAGGACCTGCTATTTTTACGCACAACATGCAGCCTTTTTTTGGGTTAAATTTAGCCTGCATGAAACGTGCGTGGTGCGCACGCGCCGCTAAGCGCTACCCTAAAAACACCCTAAGAGGGATGGTCGAACGAATGCTCAACCACCTCAGGTTTTTTCCCTACGCCGGTGACCGCTCCGCTACCAGCTGTAGGCGCTCTCCTCCTGAAACTGCTCGGCATAATCAGGAGGCTGAGCTAGCGCTAAGGGATTTTTTCTGTCCCTCTTCCTTCCCCACCCCATCGGATGATCTGGCGGAAAGGTTTTTTGGTGCTGTCCCAGCTCGTCGCCCAGACCCTATCTGGCTCTCCTTTCCAGATGTGACGTCACACTGGAACGAGGTTGCAACTGGGCCCGGCAAGCTGATGGCTCCCATCTCCACCTTCGCCTCCATCACCAGAGTGGACAGTTTTTCAGCTGCAAGCGCTCTCCTCCTGAAACTGCCCGGCATAAATCAGTAGGTTGAGCTAGCGCTAAGGGATTTTTTTTCTGTCCCTCTTCCTTCTCCGCCCCATCAGATAATTTGGCGGAAAGGTTTTTTGGTGCTGTCCCAGCTCGTCGCCCAGACCCTATCTGGCTCTCCTTTCCAGCTGTGACGTCACACTGGAACGAGGCTGCAACTGGGCCTGACAAGCTGATGGCTCCCATCTCCACCTTCGCCTCCATCACCAGAGTGGACGTTTTTTACAGAGCGGGGTTTTCCCTCGGTTCCGCCTCTGGAGCCAAGCCTTGCGGAGGCGTTCGGGGCGAAGGCTTCCAGGATGGACCAGCGACCGGTCCCTCCAAGAAAGCATGTCCAAACGATCATTCAGCTCTCAAACTGAGCTCACCAATGTTCATTTTAGGCGGCGGCCGCAATCAACAATATCGCCCTGCTGGCCTTTGGCATCTTGAAGAGGCTGGAGGAAGTAGACCTACCGGAGGAGACAAACAGCTCCCTGTGTAAGGCCGCCAACGTCATTTTGAACCTCTGCGCCACATCCATGGTCTGCTTTTCCCGCACCGCCGCCTGGATGACAATGATCCTGAGGACCACCTGGCTCCGCCTCGCTCCATCACATCAGATGCGCTGTTTGGGGCAAATTTCAAGAACATGCTTGAAGAATCGCTGAGGAGCAAGTAGGTCTCAGAGTTTGTTCGCCACCTGATGACGTCACCGCCCCCCACCCGCTGGAGGGACCGCCATGGCCAGCGACAACAGCAGAGGCGTTCCACAGCTGCAGCTTTTCGTTCCGCTCCTCTGCCGCTCCCCCAGCAGAGAACAGTCACAGATTATCTGCTCTTTCTGTTGCTTCCTCATGTCTCAGGATTCAAGCTAACAGCAGCTCAAAAATGCTGCGTCTTCATCCTGCTTTTACTTCAAAAAGCATCATAAGTTTTTTTTTTCAGATAGAGAATGATCACTTTGGATGGGGTTTATCCTCCTCCTCATGACTCTGAGGAGGAAGCAACATCTCACCTCCTCTGCCCCGTGCGCGCGCTCTCGTGTTACGTGACGCGCACGGCTGCACTACGCCGCTCTCAGCGTCTGTTGTGCATTACGTGATGTTTCCATTTCTTCATAACCCGTTCTGCTCTCAAGGTTCTGACAGAATGATTATTATTTTCATGGAGTTTTTTAACCTGGGCTCACACCTGACTGCATGCAGACGGAGTGTGATGTTTATTATCAGTCACAGTTCATGACTGCTGATGTTACTGACCTGTTCATCATGAGGAGGTGTTGACCTGCTCTGCTCATGGTTACACTGTTACAGCTTGTAACCTTCGCTGTTCTATTCATAGCAGCAGGTCTGTTATCTCAGCCTTTTCTCTCACCAGAGATCATTCGTTTCTCTGGTGTGCTGCTACGCATGGAGCACGTAATTACACGCACAGAAGGCTGAGTGATGAAATGTGTTTGTGCGAGCAGATGCTTCATGTTACGTCTGGATGGACCCAGTGAGGCATAGACTACATCCTGCTTCGCCTTTAACCCACTAGCGAAGGCATAAAGGGCGAAGCTTATACGAAATAGAATGTTGGTTACGTATTGTACCCCCAGATTCTGAGTATAGACGCAGCCCTTTAGGCCCTGGGCCTTGTAGTGGACCTACCCAGGGTCAAACTAAGGTTTTTGAACTGTCCAGTGATGACCTTTACTGACCTCTCAGTAAAACAAGACATTTACTACAAATTATTCCATTAGTTGTAATCTGAGAACATAGTCACCAAAAGAGACTATTTCTATCTTTGATTTTATTCTAATGTAATCAAAAGAATAACTTTTGTCATTTTCATGATATATGTTATATGCTGTTATTCTTTAAATGTGAAGCATGACTGTGTTACTTGATCAAATGAAAGGGTGTCAAAGTTCAGATAAAAGGTCAAACTGACTTACACAGAAATTGTTTTTGTTGAGTTTCAGCTAAAACTCTCATCTAGCGTCTGAAAGTCTCTTCACTCAGATACTTTTCCTAAACAATTTCCCTCTGCTCTGGATTTCACCTTGAATCGTGATAACAAGTGAACTGCTCGACTGGTTTTTGGACCAATGGGGAAGAGACAAGTCTCGCTCCTCTCAGATCTTCTACTAAGTTCTAAGTTTTTGCTGGAACGAGGAAGTCTGCTGGGAAAACTTCAAGATGTGAGGTCGTCCCAAAGAGCTGGATGAACTCAGTCCCACGCTAATGCTGGTTCCTCACCAAACGCATCCAAATGCTCCTAATGCTCTGTGTTTGCTGCTGTAAACAGATGTCTGTCCCCACCGAACATCTGCAGACGCGCAGTGGGAGGAGCGTGTCGTGGCTCCCTTCCTGGTCAGATCCGTGTTGTTTATGTACACTGGGCAGATAAAACCAGCTGTACGTGCCTCGTCAATACTTGTGTGTGTTTTCTACGAGCCGAACTGTAGCTCAAAAAGTATTTGTTGAGATTAAAACTTTTTTTTTAATGTTTTGGGGAGATGTACGCTCGAAAAAAAAGCAGAAACTTTATAAATGCCATATTTTCCTACCGGATGCTGTTTTCGTCCACAGAAAGTCCCGTTCCGAGTGGTTGCTGATAATCTGCGAGCAGAAGAAGCAGGGCAAACCCAGCTTCTACAGTGGCTGCTGGCTGCGCGCGCGTGCGTGACAAGGGGCTGCCGGGTGCTGCCGCGCTGCTTCAAATGCTGTAGATGCGCCGCGAACAGCCCCGCTGTTCCAAGATGCGCGGCCCCCTAGACTTTCAATGTAAAGTGGCTGCTTCAGATGCGCGAGATGCGTTTGGTGAGGAACCAGCATAAGGACACGTCATCCAGTTAAGGACTAATAACATGTTGTTATGAGTCCACTTCGAACGAGCGTAAGCTCAAAACTTTGTTTATTCCTTCCTGGAATAAGTTATCTTGAAGTCAGAGGCCAGGAGCTGACGCATTTTCTGATGACCAACGCGAAACCAGGAGACGTTGGGAAGGTAAACGAATAACCAGCTCAGATGTACTGGCCCCCGCAAGGACCCCGTACATCTGAAAAGCTACAAGGTCTTCTCTTACCAGGTTGTCGTCAAAAGGTAAAGAGCTGTTTACAAACGTACCTGGGGTTTAGCAGAAGTTGGATGGAAAGTGTCATTTCTGGTTACACTCAAGATAAATAACTTCCTCCTTTAACCACTCCTTCTTAAATTTCTCTATCTCCATTTCTAAGCTGGTAACTATTTTTAAGCGAAGACTGAGCCACAGACTAAGTATAATGACATCCTGTATTTATGTCTGTTGTTACAATTTAAATGTGCTGACGTATTAAATTGAAAGAAAGTGAAATCATGTCAATCAAGTGTAATGGTGTTAATTTAGTCAAAAGTCAAAGTCAAAGTCAATTTTATTGTCAGATCTGCAATATGTACTGTACAGGACATACACAGGACCGAAATTGCGTTTCTCTCAGTCCCTCGGTGCAACAGTAAACATCTAAACATTGAAACACTGAAACATATAATAATAGACATAAGCATAAAATAGTAAAACTAACACTGTCCTGAGTTTTTTTGCATAGTGGTATAAGAGTATGAAAATTTACACCAACTCTAAAACTAAAACATTAAACATTTAATGAACATAATACTGGCCTGAGTTTTTGCATACTAGTATAAAAAAAAGAGTATAAAAAGTATAACTAAAATAAACTAAGGGTTTCTAGCATTGACATTTGCAAAGTGGCAAAGCAGCGTATGAGTTAATGTACACAGTATATGTGTGAGGTAGTAGTTGATGTTGTTATAGAGGCAAAAAGTGGCATATGCAGTAAGGCACATTGGGCATCCCTAAATAAGACCGTTCAGAGCACACTGTATATGTATCAGCAGTGGTGTAGATATTAGAGTAGTGTAAATGTAAACAGTAGTAATTACATGTAAGCAGTAGTAATAAAAGTAAACAGTATTAATAAATGTAAACAGAGAATGTAAACAGTATTATGATTATAGGCAGTGATGTAATACAAACATTAGTGCAAGTATGAGAAGTAGTGCAAACTGTATGAGCACATGACCGAGAGTTTAGTGAATAACCCGTTTGATGACACAGAGTCCAGTGTTAAAATCTTTGTGTTGTGTGGTAATGTGTGAGAAAGTTTTAGTGTTAAGGCAGTTCAAATGGGAGGGGGGGCAGAGCAGGCAGAGTGTTTAGCATCCTGACTGCCTGATGAACAGAGCTGTCTCTCAGTCTGCTGGTTCGAGCCTGGAGACTCCTCAGTCTCCTCCCTGATGGCAGCAGTCTGAAGCAGCTGTGTAGTGGGTGTGTGGGATCACCTGCCATGCAGTGGGCTTTCCGAGTGAGGCGTTTGCTGTGTAAGTCCTGCAGTGAGGGCAAGGAGGTGCCGACGATCTTCTCAGCTGCTTTCACGATGCGCTGGAGGCTCTTGCGGCAGGATGCAGTACATGCACCAAACCACACAGTGATGCAGCTGGTCAGGACACTTTCTATGGCACCTCTGTAGAAGGTGCTCATGATGGGGGTTGAAGCTCCAGCCCTTTTCAGCTTGCGGAGAAAGTAGAGACGCTGGTGAGCCTTCTTGGCCAGTGCTGCAGTGTTCCTGCTCCAGGACAGGTCCTTTGAGACGTGCACTCCCAGGAACTTGGTGCTGTCTACTCTCTCCACTGCGGTGCTGTTGATGGTCAGAGGGGCATGTTGGGCATCCTTCTTCCTGAAGTCCACAACAATCTCCTTTGTCTTCTCCACGTTGAGAGTGAGATTGTTGTGTCCGCACCACAAGGCCAGGCGGCTCACCTCGTTCCTGTAGTCCGTCTCATCGTTGTTGCTGATGAGACCCACCACTGTTGTGTCGTCCGCAAACTTGATGAAGTGGTTGGAGCTGTACGATGGTGTGCAGTCGTGTGTTAGCAGGGTGAATAGAAGGGGGCTCAGCACACATCCTTGTGGGGCCCCTGTGTTCAATGTGATGGTGCTAGATGTGTTACTCCCGACCCGCACTGTCTGTGGTCTCCCGGTCAGGAAGTCTAGCAGCCAGTTACACATTGAGGTGTTCAGCCCCAGACTGTCCAGTTTAAGGATGAGCTGTTGGGGGATGATGGTGTTAAATGCCGAGCTGAAGTCGATGAACAACATTCTAACATAGGAGTCCTTCGTGTCCAGATGTGTGAGAGCTGTGTGAAGGGCAGAGGAGATGGCATCGTCGGTTGAGCGATTAGGTCGGTATGCAAATTGGAAGGGATCCAGGGAGTCAGGGAGGACAGATGTGATGCTTTTCATGACTAGCCGTTCAAAGCACTTCATCAGGATGGGGGTGAGTGCTACTGGGCGATAGTCATTGAGGCATGCGGGCGTTGCCTTCTTTGGGACAGGGATGATGGTGGTGGCTTTGAAACAGGTGGGGACGATGGCCTGGCTCAGTGAGATGTTAAAGATGTCCGTGAAGACCGCTGCGAGTTCCCTTGCACAGTCCTTCAGCACACGACCAGGTATGTTGTCAGGACCAGAGGCCTTCCGGGCGTTAATCTTGATGAATGATCGCCTTACGCTGTCTGAGGACAGCGTCAGCACCTGGCCATCAGGAGAGGGGGGGAGTTTATGTGCTTGTGTGCTGTTACTCCGTGAAGATCCACAACTTCTCCTCCTCCACCATAACCCTCAGCACTGGCTCTCCTCAGGGATGTGTGCTGAGCCCCCTTCTGTTCACTCTGCTCACATATGATTGTACAGCCACACTTCCAGGCTGTCATATTGTTAAGTTTGCAGATGATACAGCGGTGGTGGGATGCATCACAAACAATGATGAGTCCAGCTACAGACAGGAGGTGGAACATCTGGAGAGCTGGTGCAAAGAGAATAATCTTCACATGAATGTGAAGAAGACAAAGGAGATGATTGTGGACTTCAGAAGGAACAAACACACCCATGCCCCACTGATAATAGGTGGGTCTGCAGTGGAAGTGGTCTCCAGCTACAAATACCTGGGTGTACACTTGAATGATAACCTCAGCTGGAGCAACAACACCACCAGCCTGATCAAGAAAGGTCATCAGAGACTCTACTTCCTCAGACGGCTGAGACGAGCCGGCCTGAGCAGCCCAGTTCTCACCTCGTTCTACAGGTGTGCAGTGGAGAGCATCCTGTGCTCCAGCATCAACGTGTGGCATGGAGGCTGCACAGTTGAAGAAAGAAAAGCTCTGCAGAGAGTGGTGAAGGCTGCACAGAAGTCTGTTGGAGTCAGTCTCCCCACCATCACAGACATTTACACCTCTAGATGCAGGAAAAGAGCCACCTGTATCATGAAAGACCTCACTCATCCAGCACACTCACTCTTTGCCCCACTCCCCTCAGGACGGAGGTTGAGGAGCATCAAGTGTAGAACCACTAGACTGAGGAACAGCTTCTACCCTGAGGCTGTTAGACTCATGAATAAATAAAAATAAAATTAAAATAAACACTGCAAAATATCACATCATGGTGATGCTGATATGTTTTCTTGTTGCTGTGTTCATCTGTGACCATCTGTGACCATCTGCTCATACAAACTCATGTTCGTGCTGCTGTTTATTCCCACTATATTAGGCTTAGTGTATTACTAGTTGATGTTTTTCTTAGTTAGTTCTCGATGTTATTACTGTTTTTCTCTTTCATTTGTTGTTGGATGTAACTGGGACCTCGTGTACATAATCTCGTTTTCATCTCATGTACCACATGCGGTGCAAATGACAATAAAGACTCTCTGACTCTGACTCTGACTTGCCTCGAACCGAGCAAAGAACTCATTCAGTTCATTCAGCGCAGAGGCTGAGCTGTCACAGGTCTGGGGGGGTGGTTTGTAGTTTGTGATGGTCTGTATTCCCTGCCAGACTGCGTGTATCCCTGCTGTCCTTGAAACGGTGAGCTATTTTCCCAGAATACTGCCTCTTTGCCTTTCTGATGCCCCGGTCCAGGTTGTTTCTGGCTGCCCTCAGGCCCACCTGATCTCCCGCTTTGAAGGCAGCATTCCTGGCTTTCATGAGTCTGTGAACCTCAGCTGTCAGCCATGGCTTTATTCTAAATAAATGGTAGTGCCTTTGGCATACCAACTAAGTTAACGTGTCCATTGTCACTCTATGGCTTCTGTTTTACTTATCCATCATAAAGATCACAGAAATATTGGGTAAACGGAAAAAGAAAAGAATCCGCGAAATTACTATTCAATCTGAATAAGTAAATTAATTAAGGTAAAGAGGTCAGTATTAATATTGACCTCCTAAAATCCTTTACATCTGGGTGTCACCGTATGTGTTTAAAGACACAATATGGTGGCTCCCTCATGTTTCCTTCATCTGGTGGTCCGTACGAGTCTTCTGAACGTTTATTCATAAATCTGTGATCCATCATGAACTTGAAACGTTATGTTGGCATGATTATTCCAATTTTTGGACTCTGAAGATGATAATTTTTGGCTGAGGTGTTCAAGACAGGCAGATTCTGCATGTTTTTTATCATTTGAAGCTGAAAGATTGTTATTGTTCAACTCTTTAACACGCTGTTAAAGCTTTTAGGTGAGGTTTTGTCAGCGGTGGTCTGTGTGGGGGTTCTGGTTCTGTTCGGTCCAGTTCACGCACAGACTCCTGTACAAAGCTTTGTTGACCGCCGTGTCAAAGTGCCTGAAAAGCTATTATTAACATCAACAAGATTGCTGTGCTGGTATTTTTACATGTTAGAGCAGGTCAAAAAAGCATATTACTGTCAGAGCGTGTCGGATAGTGGTTGTTGAAACCCGAGTTCTGCTCCTTAAAAGTGGAACGGAACCGACGACCTTGACGCGGCTCCGAGAGAGTCAGTGTTGTGTTGCAGTTAAAGTGCTTTGCTACTAAGCATAGCTAAGTTGTGCCTGTTTTAAATGTGATTGCCACGTTTCAGAATTTTGGAAAGTTAATTTGAAGCGTTTGAGTTGTGAAAGAGTCTATAAAGTTGCGTTCTATTGTGCTAAAGTAACGTTAAAGGCTACGTGTCCTACACGTTTGTTTATGAGCTGTGATTGGATAAAACGAGAGCTGTGAGCTGTCAATCACTCTCGTAGCGAGCGCTGATTCGCTGAAGGGGGACGCACGCCGTTGCGACCAGCCCACTTTGTCGTCATTTCCGGCACTGCATTGGTCGAAGGTAAGAAAACTACATTCACCATGAATGCTTGGGAATAGAACTACAAGCGCTGTGATTGATTGGTTGACGTCACGTATCTGTGTAGCGAGCTCCGCCTCACTCAAGTACGGAAGCTAGTGACGCGCTGCGTCGACCCGCCTATTTTTGTCGTCATTTCCAGGTGCACTTTGGGTGACAGGTAGTTCACACTCATAGGACAAACGGAGATTTCACTGAAAGTTTAAAAACTCATTTGAAGCCATCTAAACTGTCTAACAACATAAACTTGTCTCTGACAAGAACGAGGTTCGAGCGCTTATCACGGACACACTAGAAACTAACTCTAAACGGTTGTTTTTATTTTAAATGCTGAATAGAAAAATCAGTCGCCTCGTGATAACTTTAAGACTTGAAGCTGCCCTTTGTTGGTTAAAAGACGTTAACAGATGAGTTTTCTCATAAAACATCATAAAAAGTCAGCATTTTTATGGTGAAATACCACCTTTACATTTGTTCTGTACACAAACAAAAGACTCCTGTTTATTTTAAATAAAATATTTAGAATAACAGAAGTACAGACAAACATTTTGGCTTATTTTAAATACAAAAGAGTTTAAAATAACACACAAAAGTACAGTTTTCTCCTCTTCCTTCTCTCTGACACAACATCTTTCACAGTTATCCTGTGCACATTTAAACTTTCCTGTTTATTTCAAATAGTGAAAAGTTTAGAGTAACGAATTCAGAGCATCTTTTATTTTGATTTTCATGGAAAATCCAGATAAAAGATGGCAGGCACAGAGGGTGAGACCCCTGATACCACTGATGTAGTGCAACCTGTGCCAACTGAAGGCTACGACCCGACCAAAGCAGATTGGATCGAACGTGCCTTATATTCGCTCACAGGGTCCATCACAAATTACCACCAAGAGACACAGTTGATGGAGGAAGCAGATGTGGACAGCGCATTAAAAATTGTAACAGCTGGAACCACAACGGGTGAAAAGAAAGCAGACAGAGACAAACGTTTGGCTAAATTAAGCCTTCTGTTAAAAGCCAAGCTAGACTTTGAAACTGTTGCACGCCAGGCTGTCTCTACATCATGTTTAACAGCACAAATGGAGATTGCCACTTTACAACAGGAGGTAAGGAGTTTAACACAGTCGAGTATTGACAGCGCTGAACAAACGCGTAGTCTCTACGGAGAATGCACAGTGTTAAAAAGGGATTTTGAACAATCACAAGATGATTTGGAAAAATGTGTGGTGGAGAAGGATAAGTATTACCATCAGTACAAGTCGCTTCAGGCGGATTGTGGGGAGGCACGAGACGCGCTAGACAAATGCACGGACACCCTGGAATCATTATCACTACGGTACACAAGGCTGCAAGATGATTATAGAAAATCACAAGAACAGCACATGATGTTACAACGTGAAAATGATGGGTTAAGAGTCCAACTGAACAGTTGTCGAATAGAGCGTGCATCAGCAATGAACAAACTCTTTGAAGAAGAGAGAAAATGTTTGGATCTCATGAGTAAACACCTTGAGAATCCACCACCTCCGCCGCCCCCTCCCATACCTGATGACCCACTCCCTCCTCCACCGGCCCCGCCCATGCCCGATGCACTACTCCCTCCGCCACCACCCCCACCTCAACAGACATTTGCTGGGATAACTCAATGGTAGGTACCTACGTACCCCATGTCAACAGGTGTACCTGGTGCGCAGATGGGTGGGTATATCACTATCAATGGTTCTCAATTCGCTGTCCCAATAGAACAACTCCATAAAATTTCCCAGTTCATTCAACATTTTGAGCCAGGGCAATATGGTTCAACTGAGACGATACCTATCTGAAAGACATTGAGTTTAAACTGGCATGCTATCCGAACGCTACGGTCGACGATAAAGTCGGTTTAATCAAACTCACCTCAAGCAGAAAGGTGCAGCAGTTCATTGCCTGGAGTGATGTGTAGCACTATCATTGATAGTAACTCAGAGCACACAAATAACAACAATGCCACAATTGCTGACAGTCACCAAGATACTGATGGTCAGGATGCTGACAATCAAGGTACAGACAGTCAACAAGACGTTGACTGTAACCATGACATCATTGTTACAGAGTCCGAGAGCCCCTCGTCAGAAAAAAGGGGGGAAAGCTCGCTCACCAAAGACAATGACTCGTCACAGACCGAACACTCAGACCCATGTGTGACCAGAGGTGTCAAGTAACGAAGTATAAATACTTCGTTACTTTACT
Organism: Garcialebias charrua; assembly: GCA_038048925.1. Taxonomy (NCBI): domain Eukaryota; kingdom Metazoa; phylum Chordata; class Actinopteri; order Cyprinodontiformes; family Rivulidae; genus Garcialebias; species Garcialebias charrua. The sequence goes on from JBBPBX010051898.1 coordinate 22,018, forward strand.
TAAGTACAAATTTTAGTTATCTATACTTTAGTAAAGTAATTATTTTTCAGCCTACTTTATACTTCTACTTCTTACATTTTCACGCAACTACTGGTACTTTCTACTCCTTACTTTTTAAAAATAGCCTCGTTACTAGGCGATTCGACCGGATATCCGGTTTGACAAGCTAGCGATGTGGTTGCATCGGTAGTATCCACGTAAACCGACAGCAACCAGCCACAAATCCAGAGATGAACCGGTTGAAAAGACACGGACCGGTTATCGCGAGACTTGCTGGGTTTACAATGCATTTCTAAAACAACGCGAGAGCGAAGCTATTCTCACGCATGCGCCATAGCTCACCAAGAGCACGAGCATGGATGTAAATAGTAGCCGCCTTGCTAGCAAGTCACCGCGAAAGATTTTCAACACATCAGCCAGACAAAAATCTAAAGTGTGGAACGTTTTCGGGTTTTACTAGAAGGACGGAAAACTCGACAAAAGCCAGGCTATTTGTAAGCTATGCAGCGCACCTCCGAAGTACAGTACACTGGTAGCACAACAAACCTCGACCAACAACTTTTCAAGCCTCACAACAACGAGCAGGATCATGCAGCTGCCACACACAAAGCGACGGGTAACTAAATTTTACGGGCAACTCAGTGATAGTTCACGAGCTACACAGGCCTTGAAGATCTCTTCCACACTGTTTTAAGTCCCTGCCCTTCCTCAGTAGCAGTGATAACTCCTGTCAATGAGCCCACAGAATGGGTGAACAGTCTTGTTGTTACACAGAAGAACAAACACGTTGTTGGACCCGAACTGCGTTGTCTCAGCCTTCACCTATAATATAAGCTGCATGACTATGACCCACAGCCATACAATATCAATAAGAAGCATAAAGCTACAACAGTAGCCATGATGCAGAGAGGACATTCACAAGCGTGTCAGCAGAAACAACATCCCTGCATCACAAGGTAAATCCCCCAACACACTGTCAAAATACATCTTACAGTCTGCTGTGTTTTGTTGCTGTCACTAGATTTATTCTGCCTACTGTTTTTTGATTGTTTACACTGCATTTAACCATACTGTACACTAAATGTAATGTCATGTTTTATTCCTAGGTAACGAGGGATGATGATAATGATACATCTTTTACACATGTTATACACGAGTCCCTACATAAATAAATTCTGAATCCTACATAAATAAATTCTGAACATCAGATGAAGATTTTTACATAAAATGGTAAAGTCAGTAAAAAAAAAACTTCATGGCTAATATAGTCAGTAATATATGGTGCTTGTTTTCTATTTCAGATGATGAACCACCCTGTAAAAAGAAGAAAATGTCAGCGCTGGACGAGCTGTTGCAGAAGACTTTGAAGTGAGGATGGCAGCTAGATATGTGAGGGACCAGGCCAGTGAAGAAGTCAAGAGGTAAAGAGAGCATGTTTTTATATTAATCCGTGCCCACCTGCTCACACAAACTCATGTTCATGCTGCTATTGTTATATATATTGTTATATGCAGGTTAACACAGGGTTAACTTAGTACAATGAAATGCTCAGGATGAGAAAAAACGATTTCGACTTGCTAAAAAACACACAACAAGCAAACAGGAAATACTAAAGCATGCAATAAGGGTACAAAATAAACTACCAAAAAGTGAAACAGTAATTATAATATTTACAAAGTTTCTGAAGAGAAAAATAGTAAACAACATGGTAGAATTTTAATGGTGAAGCAGGATGAATTTGTGTGAATAACTATTTCAAGGTAGTAATGAAATATAAGCTAAAATGCACATGATCTATATTGCACATAACTACCAAACTACAGGTTGTGTGACAGGTTATTGCACAACAGGTTATTGCACAGGACTCAGGAGCTTTGTGCTTAGCTTATTCCTGACTATATATTATATTGACTATATCAGAAGCCACTTGGACTGTCAAGCCGAAAGTCACATCAGCAAAGTCCTTCCCAGCTGTGTGCCATCTATCACTTAAGCTGAATACAGCACTTCCAGCCTCAGCAGCCTGTGAAAGACTGTTTAGTGTTGCTGGGCTGATCTTCAGTCCAAGAAGAGCATGCATTGGCTCAAAGAACTTTGAAAACCAGCTGCTTTTGCGGCTGAACCAAGCCTATTGGTAACTCTTGAACGTTCCATGTTTGGCTGAAAGTTAAATGTAGATGCATCAATAAAAGTAATTGATGGCATGTTTTGAAGTTTGACTTTTTGCATTTTAATATATTTAAATTTGCATTTAAATGTGTCTATTTTCAATGGGCATATATGCAGTTAAGACAGGTAGCTTAGTGCACCCCTAGTTTTTCAACATTAACAATATAATATAATCTAGTCTAAAAAAAAGATTTTTGTGGGGGAGGTGGGGTTTTATACAATA
>JBBPBX010051899.1:0-13055 GCA_038048925.1 Garcialebias charrua
AGTCGTCAATGCACTCCGCGAGGTGAGGAGCTCTTTATTTCTGTCTCTGTGGAGCAGACTTGACTGGTTGTGAAGGAATTGTCGCGAACACACAGCTACAATGAGTTTCTCTTCCATATTCCATGACTCCGCGGGTTTTTTCTGTGTTCCACAAACAATACGTCACATGCGCAATGGTTTCCGCGTCACTGGTTTCCGCGTCACATAGGGACTCTCCCCCTGACCCCCTCTCTTCTCCCCCGACTCTCCCTGATTGGTTGACACACCAACCAATCGGGTAGAGTTTGAGCGGCGTTTGAAAGTTGAACGGCGAAATCTTCAGCATGTTGGAGGCGTGCTTTGGAGGCTGACGCGGGTTCACGTGCACGGAAATCGTTCTCCAGCACGCTCAACACGCACGCGACGTGACGCAAGACGCCAGGAGGCTGCTGGAGGTGCGTCCACCATTGACTTTGCATGTTCATTCAACCTTTATTTATACAGGCTAGCCTTGTTGAGTCATGGGGACTCATTTACAAGAGGGACCTGTCTCACTCACACCAAACAACCATCCACTCTCACACTCACACCTAGGGTCAATTTAGAGTCACCAATCAACCTAATGTGCATGTTTTTGGTCTGTGGGAGGAAACCGGAGTACCCGGAGGAAACCCATGGGGAGAACATGCAAACTCCACCCAGAAAGGCCCCCGGACCGGGATTTGAACCGGCAACCTTCTCGCTGAGAGGCAGCAGCTCTACCAGTTGTGCCACCGTGTTGCCCAAAGGCAAGGAAAAAAATTCAATAAAAAAGATCTTGAATTTGAACTGGTGACTTACACCTAAATTTTCTTGCTAAACCTAAATTGACTTTGCATGTAAACTGGACGTTCCTGCAGTAGAAAACGCATTCGGTCTGGATTCACCATAAGGCCGTTTATGCGGTGGGGCACGCGTTGCCGAGTGGTGCCAAGACCGCGTAGGTCTGTTGCCAGCAGACTCCCTTTGGGGGGCGAAGCTTCTCCGAGGAATGCCTACCCGGAGAGCTTCCGCCTGTCTGCGTCTTTGGTCCAGCTTGGTCTGAATTCGCTCCAAAGCTTTCCAAAACAATCCCTCCGGCTCTATCCAGTGGTGGAGAAAAGCACCTTTTGTCCCTCCGAGAGATCCGTCAGAGTCATCCAGAAGTGGCGGATCGCGATGACCACTTCCACCATTCCACTACCCTGCACAACAGAAGCTGTCCCCATCACACGGAGCACAAAGTCTGTTGATCTACGGGCTTCATCCAGCAATTTGGCAGCCGCCTGCTTGTCCATTGTTGTTTGAAGCTGTTGCAACTTTTCCGCTAGGTAAGCCTACATTAACGCGGATGCGTTCATGGCGCGAGTCCCTGAGCCCTGTAGCATTTCTCGAGTAGAGACGCTGATGCTCGACAAGCCTTGCTGGGAAGAGTTGGTTTTGTTCCTGATGATTTAGGAGCCAGGTGAGACGCTAGTGTGTCCTCAATCTGAGGCACGTTAGCTATTCCCACTTCATCCATCCTGTCTACGTCGAGGAACTGTGAGAGGGGAAGGAGCATGGGGGCTCTTGGTTGAGTCCAGGTGCGAGTTAGTTCTGTGAGGAAGTCCGGGAACACGGGCATCTTTTGCCTCGTGGCGGCCTGCTACTTCGAGTAAAAATAGTTTCTTGCCAGCCTCGTGACCTGTTGGCGAGGCGGAGGTTCAGGCCATGGGATGTTCAGGGCGTCCGTTGCTCTGTGGCACAAGTCGAAAAGAGCAGGGATGGAAAAGTCAGTTTCTTGGAGCACAGGTACCGGGGACTGGGAGAGATCTTCACCCTGATCCTCCAGTTCCACGTCCGCCGCCTCCGTTGAAAATTTGCTTGAGGCTGAAATCGAGATCTCGTCCTCGTTCATCATGCCACGGGTGTCGAATTCGGCTGTTAGGTCCAGCATAGGAGCCAGCACGTCAGGGCTGTCGCCCCATTCGACATGTGTGCTGTCATGTAAAGCCATGTTCTCTAACTCTGGCGTGGGAGTGAGGGGCTCCGTGGTGTCCGCGTCCGCTGTTGTCGCTGAAGCGCCCATTGCTTTGGCAACAAGGTCAACCCGACGCCGTAGCACCGTATCCATCATGAGGCTATAGTGTAGGCAAAAGTTGGGTGCATCCAGTGCTGTTTTTGCATGAAGCATTCCCAGGCAGACTGGATAGGCCTCGTGGGTGTCTGTTGCTGCAAGGGAAAAGCCACATCCACTGGGACAGGCGCACGAAGTTGGGCTCGCCGTCCCACTGGTTTTCCTTGGAAGTCTCGCCTTTTGCTTTCCTTTCTCCGGAGGCATGTCCGAGATGAGGCGCGCAAGTCCTTCCAGACTCTTTTTTCTTGAAATGTCTCCTACGTCGCGTCGCTTTCGCTGGCTAGCTCGCTAGGAGTTAGTGAGGTAGCTTTTTTCTTGTGGCGTAGTTAGCGCCATCGAGCGAAGCAACCTGTAGAGAGAGGAGAAAAATGCTTTGGGGTTAAGAGAAATGTGCCGGACTAGCTTTCGCTATTCCAGCAGTACGTAGGAATAATTCTCTGTGCGCTCTGTGCAGGGAGCAAGCTCACCTCAGGTTGAGTGATGAAGCAATAGAGAAGTCCTGCAAAGAGGTAGTTCAGGTTTAAGCGAGGTGAAGGGCAAAAAGAGAAAGATGGAGGGGCGCAAGCCGCTTAAGTACCCAGAGGGTGGGGCCTCTGGCGCGGCGATGACGCCCCTAGCCGTAAAGGCGCAATTCCCATAGCAAGTATGTTGCACTGAGAGACCAGACTGAAAGGGAACCAGATTACCTTAATGCTTGCTGTCAGCTCTTCTTTGTTGTTGAGTCAGCTGCCCCTCATTTTCCTCTTGAGAATACCCCATAGACTCTCAATGGGTTTAGGTCCAGCAAGATGGCTGGCCAGTCAAGCACTGTGGCATGGACATTAAACCAGGTTTTGGTTCTTCTGACAGCTTTGACAGGGACCAGGTCCTGCTGGAAGACAAAATATGCATCTCCATACAGATCCTCAGCAGAATGAATCATGAAGTCCTCTAAAACATTCTGGTAGACTGCAGTGAATTTGGATTTAAGAAAGCTGAGTTTACCAACACCTGCACCGGACATTGCACCCCATATTATGACTGACCGTGGATATTTCACACTGTACCTCAAGCAGTATTGTGACGGTTTTACAAAAGTTTGTTTATTAAAAAGGGGTGCCAGCCAGGTATCCCTCCTGACAGTTAGGATTAACAATTTTGAATTACTTTTGTATTTTTGTTTTTAAACCTGTCACACAAGGACCTTGCACTTTAATGGTGTTGACCCTTTAACAACTTGAATGACAAAATATATATACACATTTCTTTTTTTCTTCTTTTTTTCACACAAAAAACAAACAAAACATCATCCTTTTTCTTTTACACAAAAAACAAACAAAACATCATCCACATAATTTCTCTTTTTTTTCTTCAGGTTTTATATTTTTAAATGTCCATAAATAAAATAAACACAAATCCCCCCTCAAAACAAAGTTCTTAAGTCTTTTCTTGTCTTCCACAATCAACAGGTCAACGATCCCACATATTTACTGCCCCACAGCAAGAGCTGTGGAATAACAAAAACAATAATAAGCAGGCCCAAGTGGAATTTAAATGCTCACAATAAAAAAAACAGGGAAAAAGAATAAATAGACTTACAGGTCTCAGATAAATATTTGAAACCGGGATAAATGCAGCACACGAAGCTTCAATAGAAGGGGTTCTTTATTCTCAAAAATAAACTATTCCCTCTGAGTTATATATAAAAAATAAGAAAAAGTCCGTGTTTCGAACGGCAACAAGCCTTAGCTTCAAATAAAATGGCGGACCGACAACACGGTTAGCACCCAACAGAGTAGCATGCAGCTGCACGTAACAGCTGAAATCTAACAGCGTGAAAGCTACTGCATAACAAACGGCAGCGGCACTCTACGAGAGAAAACAAACAGAAATAAAACATTAGCATCGTCTCTATAGCTTCATTCACGGAAGATAACAGAAATAAAACATTAGCATCGTCTCTATAGCTTCATTCACGGAAGATAATTCAGTTCCAACAATTACCGAACACTTGGATTCTCTTTTCACGTGGCCAGAGTTGTCTCCTTCACCAAGTCTCAGATAAAATGTCCTTCTCTTCCGTTTTTACCAGTCCGTGCTACCGTACATAAACAAAGGGTTTTTTCTCTATTTCCGGTCCTTTTAGACCTCTCTGTACCAACAGCACCACATGCTGACAAAAACAAGAATTACAACCAGTAGGTGAAAGTAAAGCAAAACATGTTTTTTTTTGTTTAAAAATACATGTGACATGTCCCCGCGACTTCCCCGCGACCATGCTGTGATTTTAACATCAGTTATTTACATAGCACCCGATGCTAATGCTAATGACGCCCAGGGAGAAATTCACGACTTACTCACCTCGCTGCAGTGTAAATATCCTGAGGGGCTCTTCATTGTTTACGGAGACGTCAATCACGTAGATCTTCAAGTCTCCCTCCCAGCCTTCAATAAGCACGTCTTCACAGCAACGAGAGGAGATAAAACGCTTGACCAAGTCTACACTAATGTAAAGGGGGCGTACACGGCGAAGACACGCCCAGCGCTCGGAGCTTCCGATCACGGCTCTTTGATCCTGGCCCCAAGACAGCTCCCCCCACTCAGGCGCTCCAAGCCGGAACAAAGAGAGATAAGAATCTGGCCTCAAGGCAGCACCTCCATGCTGAAAGACTGTTTTGAGAAGACAAACTGGTCTGTTTTCAGAGAAGCAGCTACTGAAGGGAGCTCAGTTGACCTGGAACTCTATGCTTCCTCAGTCCTGGGCTACATCAGTACATGCTCTGAAAATGTATCCATAAAAAAATATGTTAAATCCTACCCGAACCAAAAACCCTGGTTAAATAAAGAAGTTCACGCCTTGCTAGCAGCCAGGGACACTGCATTCAAGTCTGGAGATAAAGAGGAGCTGAGAAAGAGCAGGAAAGAACTGGAGGATGGCATTAAGAAGGCCAAGGCCACGTATGCACAGAGGATCGAGGGACAGTTCACCTCACAAGACCCACGGAGCATGTGGAAGGGTATTAAATGCATAACAGATTACAAAGGCAAGAACAAACAATGTCCCAGGGACCCATCTCTGCCTGATGCCCTCAATAAGTTTTATGCACGTTTTGATGATCCAAACAGACCAGCTAGCACCAGACTCACCTCATCACCAGATGAAGAGCATCTCAGAGTGACCGCAGCAGAAGTGAGAGGCAGTCTCAGAAAGATTAATCCTCATAAAGCAACCGGACCAGACAACATCCCAGGGAAAGTTCTGAAGGAATGTGCGGACCAGCTCTGTGAGGTGCTGGCTGACATCTTCACCACCTCACTTGCACTGGAGTCAGTTCCCACCTGCCTGAAGACCGCGACCATCATCCCAGTCCCAAAGAGCTCCACAGTGACTGGTCTGAATGACTATAGACCAGTGGCCCTCACCCCGATAGTCGCTAAATGTTTTGAGAAACTGGTCATGACCCACATCAAGGCAACCGTCAACATCAACGAGGACCCTCATCAATATGCATACCGCGAGAACCGATCAACAGAGGACGCCATTTCTTCCGTGGTCCACACTGCTCTCACCCACCTGGATCAGAAGGACTCATACGTGCGTCTGCTCTTCGTGGACTTCACATCTGCCTTCAACACCATGATCCCCCAAACTCTGATAGACAAACTATCTACACTTGGACTAAGCCCCTCAATTTGTAACTGGGTACTAGACTTCTTAACAGACAGACCACAGTCCGTGAAGATCCACAACTTCTCCTCCTCCACCATAACCCTCAGCACTGGCTCTCCTCAAGGATGTGTGCTGAGCCCCCTTCTGTTCACTCTGCTCACATATGATTGTACAGCCACACTTCCAGGCTGTCATATTGTTAAGTTTGCAGATGATACAGCGGTGGTGGGATGCATCACAAACAATGATGAGTCCAGCTACAGACAGGAGGTGGAACACCTGGAGAGCTGGTGCAAAGAGAATAATCTTCACATGAATGTGAAGAAGACAAAGGAGATGATTGTGGACTTCAGAAGGAATAAACACACCCACGCCCCACTGAAAATAGGTGGGTCTGCAGTGGAAGTGGTCTCCAGCTACAAATACTTGGGTGTACACATGAATGATAACCTCAGCTGGAGCAACAACACCACCAGCCTGATCAAGAAAGGTCATCAGAGACTCTACTTCCTCAGACGGCTGAGACGTGCTGGTCTGAGCAGCCCAGTTCTCACCTCGTTCTACAGGTGTGCAGTGGAGAGCGTCCTGTGCTCCAGCATCAACGTGTGGCATGGAGGCTGCACAGTTGAAGAGAGGAAAGCTCTACAGAGAGTGGTGAAGGCTGCACAGAAGTCTGTTGGAGTCAGTCTCCCCACCATCACAGACATTTACACCTCCAGATGCAGGAAAAGAGCCACCTGCATCATGAAAGACCTCACTCACCCAGCACACTCACTCTTTGCCCCACTCCCCTCAGGACGGAGGTTGAGGAGCATCAAATGTAGAACCACTAGACTGAGGAACAGCTTCTACCCTGAGGCTGTTAGACTCATGAATAAATAAAAATAAAATAAAAAATAAACACTGCAAAATATCACATCATGCTGATGCTGATCTGTTTTCTTGTTGCTGTGTTCATCTGTGTTCATCTGTGACCATCTGCTCATACAAACTCATGTTCGTGCTGCTGTTTATTTCCACTATATTAGGCTTAGTGTATTACTAGTTGATGTTTTTCTTAGTTAATTCTAGATGTTATTACTGTTTTTCTCTTGCATTTGTTGTTGGATGTAACTGGGACCCCGTGTACATAATCTCGTTTTCATCACATGTACCACATGCGGTGCAAATGACAATAAAGACTCTCTGACTCTAAAGCAGAATCAGGAATCCATAGGTTGTTTTGTTTTATCATCTGTAATGAACAAATGTAATATTTTGAAATCACTATTGGGCATAACTGATTATTTTGTAATAATATTAAATATTTAATTCTGTGACTTACGAGCAATTAACTGGGTGACGTCACACGCTTCCAGGATCTCCGGATTCACGTCGGAGAGCGCACAGGAGTAGATGTAAGTTTCACTTTTGTTTGTTTTTTCGGTCCACGGTGATGGCTTCTAGCAGGAAGTGAAGGGTTTTGGAACAGGCGAGTGTTTGCACAGCCTCAGATTAAATTGTAATAGTTCAACCAGGGACGCAACGCTGGCAGAATTGTGGCAGTTGTTGGTTGTTTTAGGTCTGGAGATAAACTGCCATCTTTAAACTGGAAGAGCAAACGAGCTTGAACAGCGGACCAATCAGGTGAGTTCACGGCCGTGATCCAGGTGCGTCTTTAAGAGTGGCAGGATGGGAGGGGCCAAGGGAGAACAAAAAGTAATGAGAGCAGCTCTGAAAATGAGCAGGCTGTCACAATATGGGCTCTGTTCCTCACCCAACTTCCTTCAAATCCTTGGACCTTGATTTTTGAATTAAAGTAAATGGACTGTAAATGGACTGTACTTATATAGCACCTTTCTATCTTAGAGATACTCAAAGCACTTTACAACACAGTATGTGTCCCCATTTACCCATTTACACAGCACTCTACTGGATCTATACAAAGCTAATTGAACAAATCATTCTAAAGAGACTAATCAGTGCTTTATCACATTCATGCACTAATGGGACACACATCAGAGCAAATGAGGGGTTCAGTGTCTTGCCCAGGGGCACTTCGGCATGTGACTGCTGGTGGATTTGAACCCCCAATTCTTGCACTGGAAGATAACTGTTCTAACCGCTCAGCCACAGCTGCCCCAAAGGCACAGTTTACTTTCATCGGAAAAGAGGACCCAGGAACCCAACAGGTGTAACCCATCTCCTGGAGGAATCTGAATGTGTTGGTCTTTGAAGCTGTGACTCCCGCCTCATTCCACTCTTTCTGGATCTCTGCCAGATTCTGGAATCTTCTCTGTTTGATAATCCGCTGAAGCCAACGGTCATCTCTTTTGCTGGTGCATCTTCTCCTGACACATTTTGCCCTTCCAATAGACTTGCCTTTGTTATACTTGGACACAGCACTCTGTGAACAGCCAGCATCCTTAGCTATGAACTTTTGTGGATTACCCATCCTATGGAGGGTATCAATGAAAGTCTTCTGGCCAGTTCTGCAGTCTACCCCATATTGAACCGAACTGGGACAATTGAACCAAACTGAAGCCATTTAATGACACCTGGGGAAACCAGGTGATGATAAATGACTTTATCTGATTAGATTAAACAATTTCTTTCAACCAAAACCCAAAGTAACTATTTGTTAAAATAGCCAAACTGTGTCAAAATTCATGCGCATTTAAACTGAAATAATTCCTGCTCAAAGAGTCAACTTTGCCTTAGATAAGAGAATTAAGCCTTGATTTATCCATTGTCATATACATAGTTCCCATGTGACGTCACATAAGAGGTATTTCCGGGTTGTCCGCCATTTTGGTTGGCAGTACTTCCTTTCCTGACCACTAGTGGCAGCATAGGTTACTAGCTGTATAATATCAATTGGAAGGATTTGCCCTCCACAACATCAATAATATGCTCCGATCACTTTTAGTCCGGTAAACCAAAATTCTATGTGAATAATTTTGCGAAACTGTGTGTGTTTGAACAGTTAGACCCCTAATAAAATCAGTTTCAATAGGGTTCCATGCTTCGCTGGAGACATGGAAATGTTGCTGTTTTGCAACTGCATTTTCCTGCATCTGCTGGCTTGGACCCCTAACAAGGACACACCAAGAACATATTGCATTTCACCACAAAAGTTTTTCTATGAGGGACTTGTAGGGCCTACTTTTTTTTTTTTTTTACTCTGGTTTATTTTGTTTTAAGTATTTTTTTATTTTTTTGGCAGCACAAGTACAGGCTCAGAACACAGCCTTGGCCAACATCATTGTTTAGTATGGTAGTGAAAAAAATTGAAGTGCTCCTTTCTGACATGCTGAGGTCTGTTCGTCAGGAAGTCTATGATCAACAGACAGAGGAAGGACATTTAATCAGAAAACTGTTGAAAACCAGTACAGGTAACCCCCGACCTACGACCCCATCGACCTGCGAACCACGGGACCTACGAACATATCATATTTAATAAAAATATGAATTAAAAAAAAAAAAAAAAAAAAATTTTTTTTTTTTTTTTTTGTGTTTAAATGTTCTTAATTTCATGTGTACATCACTTTGTTGCAGCTCTGGTTGTTTTAAAGGCTTTATAAATAATAATTATGATAAAAAAGATCATTTCTGATCATTTTTGAGCAATTTTTGAGCAATCTTGGGCAACAGGAAGTAGGTCTTCAGTTTACACGGTCACAAATTAATGTAGAACACCGGACGCTATTTTAGGTTCAGTCACTGGGGTCTCCGGTCACAAATTAATGTAGAACACCGGACGCCATCTTAGGTTAGCTGCCGAGAGCCGGACGAAGACTGGTGACCAGGATGGCTTCATATGGATTAATTACTAGCTGGAAACGTCTCTGTGAACTTTGTGGATGTCTCAAGCAGCAGCGGATTTATCGCCGATCGTGCCAGGCCGCCGTGCGAACACCTCCGGCCGGCCTGGCTACACCTCCGGCCTGGCTAGCTCCAGAGCTAACACTGGAGCTAACACGGGAGCCGGCCTTTTGAACACTGGTGACCAGGATCGCATCATGTGGATTAATTACTAGCTGGAATAGCTCTGTGGACGTCTCAGGCTGGAGCAGCGGCTGGAGCAGCAGCTGCAGATTGATCGCGCCGCCGCTCCAACACTAGCTCATGGCTTGGCTAGCAGAAGCTAGCCAGCTAGCTAACACAGGTCTGGAGCAGCTGCGGTGGCTTGCCGGCCCCCGCGCTGCTTGGCCCGAAAACAATCAACGCATGGCAACCTATGTCGGCTTTGACCATCTCAAAGTAAGAAAATATATTTTTATTTATTCTGTAAATGTGAATAGCAATGTTTAACATTACAGTACACTACTTTACATGCTTAAATGTGTGCGCGCGCTCCGTTAGCATGATAAATAAAGGTTGAATGAATGAATGAATGAATAATTTTTTTTTTAAATATAATTTTCACCCCCTACCTACGAACGGATCGAGCTGCGAACGGTTCTTAGGTCCCAAACTCGTTCGTAGGTCGGGGGTTCCCTGTACCTTCCATACAGAGAACTAAGATTGTTATACAGTACTGACAACTGGAAAAAATGTGCACTGACTCACTTAGTTTATGTGCACTTGGATTTGAGTTGCAGCTTTTGAGCCAATACAGTGACTCTAATTGGTTAGGTTAATTTAAGATTTTAAGTTAAAATATTTTTATTTTAAATTTAAGGCAACACCTTTGCATTTGTTCAAGTTTGACTAAAATTAGTTTCAAGTTGTGTTGCAAAGTGTGCATTATGTCCTAGACAGCAAGTCCTTCAAATTTAATTTGTTTTACAATAGAACATTTTTCTGATGTGGTGTTAAATAGTCAGTATTACACATTTAAAATATCATGCTGACTCCCAGTGATTTCAAAGGTAGCCTCATGAGGAGATGTCTTCAATATTGAAGCATTAAAAAAAATGCACATGCACTTGCATACTGCCCTTAAGCATTTCCTGTGAACATGTACAACTAAAATGGAAACATGTATATTGCACAACATTTATAATTTTTCATTGAATTCAAAAAATTATCTATGATGAATGCAAAGTATGCCAAATTATTGGCATACTTTAAACGATTCAAACTTTAAACTCATTTTGTTTGTTCTAATATGGGGTGTGTTTTATTTGTAACTGAGTTGATTGCAATCACAAACTGCATGAAAAATAAGGACAAACATAGATATTACGACAATATAAAGTTTACTGGGAAAAAAAAACAATTAAAAAAATCCATTCATCCATTATATTTACCCACTTCTTACTTTTTGGGTCGTGTGGATCACTGGTGCCCATGTCCAGCCATCACTGAGCGAGAGGCGGGGGACACACAAGACAAGTCTACAGTCCATCACAGGGACACATTGAGACAAATGAGACAAAAAAACAGTGGTGGTCCATGGCATGTGCGAACTGAGCGGCCGCACAGGGCGCCATCCAGCAGGGGGCGGCATAAGAGGAGACCCCGCTCCTCGTTTTTTAATTTATTTAAATCTTTTACAACTTTTGTTTTTAACAACATAACACAGAACACTACTGCGTTGCTCCTGGGCCACCCCACCCTTAATTTATTCACATGTCCTCAGTTTAATCACTGCAGCAGCTGCTGGGTGCATTTCCCGTCCGCCCCACGTCCACTTTTACTTTCGGTTTTGTTACGGAGGTGACACTACGTGCAGTCAGTGGAAAGATGGAAGAGAGAAAGAGTGAAGAGAAAGATTAAAAAGAGAGAGGCTCTGGAGACAGACAGCTAAATGTGCAAACATTGACACATTTTTCACTCAAACAGCTGCAGTTTGTTAATGAGAGATCAAACAGGTAAGATAGGCTGTTGAATTTAGCTGCAAAACACCGTTCAAGTTAATTATCAAGTCAATGAATATTGTGGTGTGTAGCATTGTGACATAACATACTGTTAAATAATTTAAATAATATTATATGAGTCTGGATGAAGACCTGCTCTATATGAAAAGTGCCCTGAAATGTTGGATAACCCTTTAATGAAATGGGCCTGAATTGATCATAAGTATTTGTAAAAAGGGGAGATTTGTGTAGTTATGACAATTTTTTAAACGTGATTTAGTGTCAAGAGTGATGAGGGGATTGTTCCTGTCAGTATGAACGAACAGGTGAGCTGTTCTAACTCTGTGTGAACAAACAAGCATTAGTTCCAATATAAACACTTTCTAAACGACAGTAGTGACATTGTTATCATTAAAAGTAAGATAATAAATACATAAAGCAATGAAAGGGAATAGTATGAAAGTAATATGAAATAAGCCTGCATATTTTACCATTGAAAATATATTAATTGGTTAAGTCAAAATGTGTTTTCCATATCAAATGTGCTAAATCTTTACAGATAATTGTTCTGATGCAGGCTCAGTAAATGTAGTCCTCTGGACAGATTCTTCTTTGTATCAAAAAGACTTCTTCAGTCTGAGGAGCTGTGACAAACTCAGTCATCGTTCCTCCTTGATGGAGAGGAATGATGGTTTGAGAGAGGAGTAAAGGAGGCCATCTTTGTGAAAAGAAACCGTCCATCATTAAACAGAGGTGGAGGCCTCCATGTTCAACTGTCCACCTCTCACAATGCTGTTATTGCTAGTATCTTACTGTTCATATAAAATATTTGATAATGTTCTTATAGAAACAATTCTTGAATAATGTTCATAATGTGTTAATGCTACATGTTTGTCTCAGGCTACTTTTTGTTCCTCCATTAACTCTAAATACTTAAAGATCCACTGACGTGATTTTTCTACTATTCATCAAATTGCTCAAAATATATATATATTATCATTTAAATATGTTAATTTTTGCAAACAAAATGATAAATCACTTTAATTTTGCTTTAAAAGTGATTTTGAACTTCAAGCCGTGTTTAATCATGGGAAATCCGTTTACACCTGAACGCACCATCTGTGATGTAATGTGCAGAGTGAGAGGCAGAGGGCTCCAGTCTCTTCAATAGCAGACATTTTAAAACCTGACTAATTTAGCAATCTAGGTGAAGATTTAAGCTATTTGTCTTCATTTTGGGAAGCAGAAAATAGTTTGGGTGATGGAACAAGAAACAGCAGGATCTAATTTAGATCTGATGCCGTATCAGACTTACTTTTATGTGAGCTGCTCATACCGTGACAAGCCAAGAGCTCTGCCTCAACTCTGCACATGACATCACAGATGGTGCGTTCGGGTGTAAACGGATTTCCCATGATTAAACACAGTTTATATATGTAGGTAAAACTAGATGATGAACAACCCATTAAAATACACCAGAATGCAGGAAATGGCATCTATTTTATTCAAA
>JBBPBX010051899.1:13140-24409 GCA_038048925.1 Garcialebias charrua
GCCCGCACATGGCGCCAAATAGGCTAGGACCGCCTCTGCAAACAACCATTCACTCTCTCACTTACACTTAGGGACAATTTAGAGTTACCAAACAGCCTAACATGCATGTTTTTGGTCTGCTGGAGTACCCAGAGAAAACCTATACATGCTTGGAAAGAAAAAGCAAACTCCACCCAGAAAGGCCCCCGGCCGGAATTTGAACAAGGGTGATCTGCTCGCTGAGAGGCGGCCACTCTACCAACTGTGCCACCGTGCTGCACAGGCAATATCATATTTGCCTATTTGAGTGTGCTTGTGTGTGTGTGTGTGTATGTGTGTGTGTGTGTGTGTGTGTGTGTGTGTGTGTGTGTTTCTGTTTGAAAAATATCTCATGAGCCAGTAAACAAAATGAATCTCCCAGAAAATAATCAATGGACAAATAAATACAACATGGTTACTTTTGGATTTATCCTGATCCAAAATGTCTGCCACTTGCCCAGGTCATCATTGTAAATTAGAATGAGTTCACAGTTGACTAACTTGGATAAATAAAATCTAAAAAAAATTGAATTGGAATAAATAAAACAATGGATGGACTTTTATTTTGGTGGTTTTTCCTTTAGTTCACATCTTGTTTCAGAAGTGAAGTTTGCATGAGAATACCTCTCGTACTGATTTGTCATTTGTTAACTGCTACAGCAGGTGGTCAGCCCTATGTCTCCAACAGATCACAAGCACTGAAAATCTGCCATGCTCTCATTATCAACCCAAATTCAATTATGCAATAAGAGGTCTCAGCTCCTGTGAAGCTGAAAAGGATTGATCTGGATAAGGAGCAGAGACCCATGAAATCTAAAGGGTCTGTGACCCATGGACCAAATAATAAGGAAAAACTGAGAAGATAGATGAGACTGTCATGATGAGCTGGGGCCTACTGTGCACGAGGGGTAAAAAAATGCACTAAAGTCCAAAGTTAGCTTTTACATTCCCGTTCACCCACAATATGTACTTTTGATCATAGGCGTGTGTGTGTGTGTGTGTGAGAGAGAGAGAGAGTGTGGTGTTGGCAGGGTTTACATAGCAGAGCAGGAATTATTAACAGACAAATGCACACTGGCAGGAACTGATGACTTTTAGACAAACATGTTAAGAACACACACACACATTTCTCTGTGTGTCTGCTGTTAGAGTTTCACGTGTCAGCCAAACATATTCACTTGTCTGAAGCACTGTACTTTCATGTCATTTACTATCTTGAGGGGCACTCAAGTCAGTGTGCCATTCACTTTTTTTTTAAGCTTGGATGAAACTTTCTGAGCAAAAACTTATGCAAATTGACAGCACTGCTGGGTTCATCATTTCTTACGCCTTCAAGATGAAAGTTGTGCAATGCAAGTATTATTTTTATGTTGTCCACTAGTGTAAACACTGCTGCATTAAATGAACATGGATTAAGATTAAAATGAAAAGGGGGTACAATGTGTAAAATGCTGTAGTGGAACACCTCATCTCTGATATTTTAGGCTTGACCTTTAAGTACACCTCTCCGCATCTCTTTGAAACTCTAAGTGGTACACTTTCTTGAAGCTCTCAAGGACACTATTTTTGTTACAATTATTTTGAATTAATGGACACCAATTAATCAGATTGAACTTTCTCTTTAATGTGTGTTAATTCAGAATTGATCAACAGTATATTTTTGTCATTTAATGATGATTTTACTAAGCTGGTATATTTTAAATATGCCAAAGTTAAGAGAACATCTCAGAATGATCTTGCTCTAAACTGTCTGCTCTGTGCAGAATAACTGTCTTAAAGTTGACTGAACAATCCGTCGTATTTGTTTGAAGTGTTTTTGGAACGAAGGAAAAGTGCTAGACATAGCTTGCTTTCTGTCTCCCGTCCTTTCTAAAAACAATGAATATGTTCTCAAAACAAAGTACATGGCTTGTTCACATGCACCTGCATCTTCTGACGTATGTTTTTTCTATGTACTGTCTACCCTATCATCTGTCACTCAAACTCACTCACTTGCAAAGTCACACCCTCTCTAGGGGTACGACAACCAATCAGTAGGAAGTATGTGACTAAGTCACACCCCCTTCTTAAAGGGACACTTCCTGTTGATTCTTGGAGTGCAAAGGGAACCACGAGCTCAATCACAGTGAGTTCTCTGGGAGAATGAAAGATGCATAGACGTCTTTCTCCAAGCTGTTGTACGTCCGGCCATCACTCAAAGGCCCACGTCTTCAGCGAGGCTTAAACAGCACGTCAGCTGTTAGCCATCTGAGGGTCACTGCTGCAAGCTGTGAACACTTTTTCTGGAAGTTATCTTGAAACCAAACCGGAGCTGATAACATTACTCTGGGAGGCTGAAGCAGACCTAAAGAGACCGTGGCAAGATGAAAAAGTAGTCGCCTATAAAACGTAGCAAGGCATGCGCGTCTGGCTTGACTAATTTACTGGAGTCGAGATAAGAAAATCTTCACAAAGGTAAACGTCGTTTCATCACGGTACGGATGTCCAGCCGAAACCAAACAGAGGATGAGCCACTCTGGTTGAACATCTCAAGATAAGATTCAACCATTTCCTTTCTTTAATCTTCCTTAACTCCTTATGTTTATTTCTAAATGTAAACTGTAAGTTTGTGCCACAGAAATAAGTTAATATAAGACCCATTAACTTGTGTTCTGTTGTCTTATGTTTTAATCTGCTGAAAAGTTAGTTATAAGTTGTGATCGATCAATCTATGTAAATATGTTGTGATTGTAATTTGATGATTTTGTTATTAAATGACTCTGCCTTTGGTAGGTCAACATAATAACGTTTCCTGTCAAGTTACATTACATTCACTGAGCCACAGATTTATTGATTTAATCTGAAAAAGTTGAGAACCCGTATAACTGATGATAAATTTGTGTCAGTCTAAACCTGCTCAAATCTATCATCTAAATTATAGATAAGTCAGCAAACTGACGTATTTATCTATATTATTACAATTGGTGGCTGCGTACAGGTCTTCTGAAAGATTGAATTGATGTTTCTGTGCTCATAACATGTTGGCATATAGTTTTTATCCTGTTGTGGACTTGTAGGATAGTGCTGGCTGGTGAGTGTCGGAGATTGCTAATAGTAGCATTGTTTGGTGCGTTTCCTGTTAGAATTATCCTTTCTTTCACTTTTGAATGTGTGTTTTGAAGCTACGAGTGATGTTTGTGTGTCTGTGTTTGTGAGACGATTCAAACCGTGTCGCAAACAAAAGCGTGCATTTGTCATTTTATGACCGCCGTGTCACGTTCTCTGCTTCTTTTTATTACATCTGTGGATTGCTGTTGAAGGTCTGTTTCACACATTTGCTGCTCCATTTTACCTAAATCTGTTACAACGTGTTTGGCTGAGGTTCGTGTGAACCCACTCAGTTTTGGACCGGACGGATATCGTCGAAGACTGGCTTAACCGCGGTGTTTTGCGATATTTATGACTGTTTTAGAACGTTGAAAAGTCAGTTCCTCGCTAAAGTTCGACCGACCGCAGGTCCGTGAACGCACCGCTTGAACGGCACGTCACACGTGGGTGGCGTAAGGGTTAGAAGACTCCATTTCCCATGAACACTTGGGTTTTAGAACTGCATGTTCTATCTTCGCTGTGATTGGTCGATTACGCTGTATGTGTTGACGCTTGAGGGAGTGAGGAGCTCACTCCTCGTCAACTTTCACTTCAGCTGCTTGTCCCGGACAAGTTACAGGCTTGTTGCCCGTTCCTATCTTTTGAAAAGACTGTTTCAACGCGGTGTTTTTGAGATTTTAGTGGATGTATGAGTAAGTTGTTCAGATACTACCGATCGCCATGTGACCAGGTCACGTGACACCGGGAGCTCAACTGCTTTATGAGGACCGACCTTTTTTCTTTTAAACGCAGTTTAAAGTTTCACAGTCCAACCAATGTTTCTCACATCGTTTCGTCTTTTGTCAGACTAGGGTTCTAGTTTTGTCACGTGAAGGCTCTAGATCTGTCTGATTGGTGCTTTTAATCCGTTGTTAGACGTCTGTGTATGTTTAGCAGCTCACGGCTGCGCTCACAGGTGACAACAGCGCCTTTATAGCAGTCAGATAGAGAAATTGCAGTCGCTGTGATAAACTTATCCAGCGCGGCACCCCCATCTGTTGGTTGCTGGTTGCATTAGACTACAGTTTGATGCAATAAGGTCCACATGTCAGCTTTCCTGTTTTTTTAAATAGAGTACAGTGGCGTGTTTGTCACACAGCATCCTTCATTTGATTTTCACATATAATCAAATGTTGAAAGCAGAACAGTTACACAGATTTAATACATACATGTCTGCATTTTGATAAAACGACAATTTTATCATAAATTCTGTGCAAAACAAGCTGTCTGTCCCTGTTTATTTTAAACTGCAAGTTTATAATAACACACATGAGGCATCTTTTGTCTTGATTTTCACAGAAGTCGCACAAAGTTAGCCGACGTGTTGATCTTCTCACAGGTCGACATATTAATAAAAATCACTGATTTTTATTTGATTTCACATCTTGGACTCCATGTTGACTGCCACAGGCATCACATGGTGAGACGGCACACTGTAAAATAAGACCCACTTTAATTGATTTTTCACAGAAAATCAGTACAGAGATGGACGGTCAAACACGTGCACCAACTGAGGGGGCCTCCTCTCCTATCTATCCTAGATGGATGTGTGGGGGCCTTGGGATGCCTGCCCATGCTTATCGCAAAGTGGGAGAATCGGCTTCATCGTATGCTAATTACTTGGCTGCATGGAACGTCCATCAGGATACGTGGGAAAGTCCCCTATCGTTCTACGACAGGCTCCTCTCTGCCTACTCCGGGGGCAAAATTATCCCTGGCTTAGAGGAAGATGAGGAGTTTAAAAATCTTTTCACTACGCATCTCATGCCTTTCCAAATAAAATGTGTTCGCTTAACGTTTGATTGCAAAAAGGTTACCATGGAAAAGATAAAAGATTACGCTGCGTGGGTTTTTGAGACAAGGATACAACCTAGGATTCCATCAGAGGTTTGTCCAGGTCAAGAGGTCACATCCCACTCACAGAAAATAGAAGAGGTTCCCTCTCCTACAAAGTGCGAGAGTAAACAGGATTGTCATGATAACAAACAACAGATTGTGTCCAGCTGGAACAGTGACTCTGATCGGTTCACAGGGAGTTCTGCTCCCCTTGCCCCTCAGGTTGAAAACCCTGAGATGAGCAGAGAACCACACAAGGTAGGTGTTCGCTCTCTAGGTGAACCAAGATGGTTCAGATCGAACCAAGAAGGTTTTGACCTAGGTCTCACAGTGGGTGAACTTCGAGAGAAGTTTATGTCTGGGAACCTTGACCCTTTGAAAAATGGTCGGTCCCAACATGTACCCACGAGAAGCGGCCCTCCTGCCCTTGCCCCTCGAGCTGCACAGTTCGAGACATGCAAAGAGTCACACAAGCTCCAGATTAAGGAAACGACGTCTCCGCGCTCGGAAGAGACTGAGGTGGTAAGTTGTTTGTCAAATGATTTGAATGTTACAGTGGTTGACCAAGCTGACACAACGTGTGACGTTGTCCTTGATGATAACACAAACAACGTTGGTCAACCTGACAGCAAACAGCGCGGCACTGCCTTTTGCAACAACTCAGTGCACACAGTTGACAACATCGTCATCATTGACAAAGAAGCTGACAGCAAACAAATTGCTGATGTTCAAATTGCTGAAGGTCATGAGGCAGACAGCCATCATGATGCTGACAGCAATGAAGTTTACACAGTCAGAGGTACAGGTAAACAGATGCATGTGCGTAAACCTGAACGGTTTCTGTGTAACTTTATCAAAAGGGGGGTGGCTAAGAGAGCTTACCTGCCACTCACGCTGGAAGGGGTCCTCGCGCGAGAAGCACTCCTGGTTTGCGGCTCAGACATGTCTATCATGTCAGCCGAACTGTTTGAGGAGCTAAGGACCGCCGCTAACGGTGTTGACAGGCAAATACCCTTTGTGAAATACACTTATGGTGAACAACAAGGTCCCACAGAGACGAGAACAACCCTAATAGCCATGGTTCACATGCAGATTGGCGAAATGTCACTATACCACCCGGTGTATGTGTCTGAACTTGACTCACTCCAGACTCCCTTTTTGGTTGGCCAGGATTTTGTAAATCGCTTTGAAGCGATTATAAATTATGGCAATCAGACAATGTGAGCCACAGTGAGCAGTCCACTGCCAATCGAGGTGCCTCCCCAAGGTCAGGACACTGGCTGTATAACAGCAGGTACGGCTGAGGTCACAAGGGAATCCCCAACCCAGACTACAAGCCCGGTTAGTGAACCTTCAACTAAAGGTGAGACAGAGGAGACTCAACAGTTGGACCAGACTCTGGCCCATCACGAGGACCTCCTCTGCGAGCTGACACTTTCAGCACTCACTGAATACTGCCTACCACAGGTAGCAGAAGGTGTGGAGATCCAAGGGTCCCACACCGATGACGCTATGCTGTCCTATCGGACAGGTAATTCCGCATACAGCAAAGATTGCAGTGAAGTCTTGGTTCAAGGACATCCGAGTCCTGAAAGTGACAGTCTACAACACGTTGACAGTCCCTTGGACTCCATTGTTACTGATTTTGAGGACCCCTCCTCAAACAAAAGGGGGTCAACCTCACACTACCTTCCACAGGTAGAAGAAGGTGTGGAGGTCCAAGGATCCCACACCAAGGACGCTGTACTGTCCTCTGGGACAGGTAATTCGGCAATCAGCCAAGCTTTCAGTGAAGTCTTGGTTCAAGGACATCCGAGTCCTGAAAGTGGCAGTCTACAACACGCTGACAGTCACTTGGAAACAAAGTCTTATAATCCACAACGGTACTTCCACAACGATTGGGGTTATCGATTTCATCAGCAAGAATGGACTTTAATCTGCATGTAGAGGGCATCCCTCGATTGACGCAGAGGAGGCGGCCCTTGGATGAAGGTTGAAGACCAACGTTGGATTAGCAGTTCCCTACATCGAAGGTCGCAGGCTGGATGGCTTCCAGTCAGTGCCACCCTGGTTCAATGTGTCATGCAATTATGTGGTTTTAGGTAGGCTTATGATTGGGATTCTACATTAAGCCTTACCTATATGCACCTGGTATGTAAGCTATCATGGATTAGATCAGCTAAAATTACCAATTAAGGGGTGGATCAATGCTGTAAAAATCAGATATAGGGATCTATACCTATAGAAATGTGGAGGGCTTCTGTAACGAAGGCCTCTTCTTTCAAACTATTCCTCCATTCATTATTTAGTTTAGGTTAAACTAAAATAAAAAAAATGAAAACTAGTTTGGTCTAAATGTCTGTTGTCTTTTAGACGAACGACGCAAGATTTGGTATTCCCTATAAATTTTGAAGTCTATGGCGAGACTCATCAAAATGAATAGATCTAGAATAGAAACGATCGAATCGGTCCTACCTAAATGATTGGGAGATCAGTGTAGATTATAGTACCTTAAGTAGTATTAATCTACAATGACTCATCAAAGATTGAGATCTTTAAAAAAATGAACAGCATGTTGGCATAGTTAAATCCCGAACCGTTTGTTTAGTATAAGCTGTTCGCGCAGTTTATTGGGAACCTTGTACAGGAACCTTACAGGTTTCGGCCAACGTATCTCTGTACGTTTACCTCTTTCTGCGTAATTCAGGTGTGTCACAACCGTTGGCGCAGTCGCAAATGTGTCTGACTGGTCAGACTGCAACGGGTCACTGTCGTTGTGATGTGTGTCTTCCCACTTCATGAATGAAGAGGTGCTCTTTGAGTCTGTCAGAACTATGTCATCGCTGAGTAGTTCCAGATTCAAAAGCTCTTGAACCAAGGTTTCATTGAAAGCTTGGCTGATAGCCGAATTACCTGTCCCAGAGGACAGTACAGCGTTCTCGGTGTGTGATCCTTGGATCTCTACACCGTCCTCTACATGTAGCAGGAAGTGTGAGTTTGGCCCCCTTTTGTTTGAGGAGGGGTCCTCAAAATCAGTAATAATGGAGTCCAAGTGACTGTCAGCGTGTTGTAGACTGTCACTTTCAGGACTCGGATGTCCTAGAACCAAGACTTCACTGAAAGCTTGGCTGATAGCCGAATTACCTGTCCCAGAGGACAGTACAGCGTTCTCGGTGTGTGATCCTTGGATCTCTACACCGTCCTCTACCTGTAGCAGGAAGTGTGAGTTTGCCCCTCTTTTGTTTGAGGAGGGGTCCTCAAAATCAGTAACAATGGAGTCCAAGTGACTGTCAGCGTGTTGTAGACTGTCACTTTCAGGACTTGGATGCCCTTGAACCAAGACTTCACTGAAAGCTTGGCTGTATGCCGAATTACCTGTCCCATAGGACAGTACAACGTCATCGGTGTGGGACCCTTCGATCTCCACACCTTCTCCTACCTGTGGCAGGAAGTGTTCAGTGAGTGCTGAAGGTGTCAGCTCGCAGAGGAGGTCCTCGTGATGGGCCAGAGTCTGGTCCAATTGTTGAGTCTCCTCTGTCTCACCTGTATTTGAAGGTTCACATACCGCGCTTGTGGTCTCGGTTGGGGATTCCATTGCGACCTCAGCGGTACCTGCTGTTATACAGCCAGTGTCCTGACCTTGGGGAGGCACCTCGATTGGCAGTGGACTGCTCACTGTGGCCCACATTGTCTGATTGCCATAATTTATAATCGCTTGAAAGCGATTTACAAAATCCTGGCCAACCAAAAAGGGAGTCTGGAGTGAGTCAAGTTCAGACACATACACCGGGTGGTATAGTGACATTTCGCCAATCTGCATGTGAACCATGGCTATTAGGGTTGTTCTCGTCTCTGTGGGACCTTGTTGCTCACCATAAGTGTATTTCAGAGTCAGAGTCAGAGAGTCAGAGAGTCTTTATTGTCATTTGCACCGCATGTGGTACATGAGATGAAAACGAGATTATGTACACGAGGTCCCAGTTACATCCAACAACAAATGAAAGAGAAAAACAGTAATAACATCTAGAACTAACTAAGAAAAGCATCAACTAGTAATACACAGCTAACTAAGAAAAGCATCAACTAGTAATACACAGCAGCACGAACATGAGTTTGTATGAGCAGATGGTCACAGATGAACACAGATGAATACAGCAACAAGAAAACAGATCAGCATCAGTATGATGTGATATTTTGCAGTGTTTATTTTTTATTTTATTTTTATTTATTCATGAGTCTAACAGCCTCAGGGTAGAAGCTGTTCCTCAGTCTAGTGGTTCTACACTTGATGCTCCTCAACCTCCGTCCTGAGGGGAGTGGGGCAAAGAGTGAGTGTGCTGGATGAGTGAGGTCTTTCATGATGCAGGTGGCTCTTTTCCTGCATCTGGAGGTGTAAATGTCTGTGATGGTGGGGAGACTGACTCCAACAGACTTCTGTGCAGCCTTCACCACTCTCTGCAGAGCTTTCCTCTCTTCAACTGTGCAGCCTCCATGCCACACGTTGATGCTGGAGCACAGGATGCTCTCCACTGCACACCTGTAGAAGGAGGTGAGGACTGGGCTGCTCAGACCAGCTCGTCTCAGCCGTCTGAGGAAGTAGAGTCTCTGATGACCTTTCTTGATCAGGCTGGTGGTGTTGTTGCTCCAGCTGAGGTTATCATTCATGTGTACACCCAAGTATTTGTAGCTGGAGACCACTTCCACTGCAGACCCACCTATTTTCAGTGGGGCATGGGTGTGTTTGTTCCTTCTGAAGTCCACAATCATCTCCTTTGTCTTCTTCACATTCATGTGAAGATTGTTCTCTTTGCACCAGCTCTCCAGGTGTTCCACCTCCTGTCTGTAGCTGGACTCATCATTGTTTGTAATGCATCATCAGGGTATTTGCCTTCACAAAGGGTATTTGCCTGTCAACACCGTTAGCGGCGGTCTTTAGCTCCTCAAACAGTTCGGCTGACATGATAGACACGTCTGAGCCGCAAACCAGGAGTGCTTCTCGCGCGAGGACCCCTTCCAGCGTGAGTGGCAGGTAAGCTCTCTTAGCCACCCCCCTTTTGATAAAGTTACACAGAAACCGTTCAGGTTTACGCACACGCATCTGTTTACGTGTACCTCTGACTGTGTAAACTTCATTGCTGTCAGCATCATGATGGCTGTCTGCCTCATGACCTTCGGGACGTTGAACATCAGCAATTTGTTTGCTGTCAGCGTCTTTGTCAATGACGACGATGTTGTCAACTGTGTGCACTGAGTTGTTGCAAAAGGCAGTGCCACGCATCGCTTCGTCAGGTTGAACAACGTTGTTTGTGTTATCATCAAGGACAACGTCACACGTTGTGTCAGTTTGGTCAACCACTGTAACATTCAAATCATTTGACAAACAACTTACTACCGCAGACTCTTCCGAGCGCGGAGGCGTCGTTTCCTTAAAGGTTCAGTCTGCAGTTTCTGTAGAACTGCAGCACTTAGAAAAAATTTCAACAGGCAAAGCATTCTGATCCCTCCCCCTCAGAGCCATATATGGCTCTGCTCTCCCATGGTCTGCTGAAATTCAAATTCAAGCTCTGTTTTTATTGGCTGATTCAAATTCAAGCTCTGTTTTTATTGGCTGGTTACAAACTCTGTTTTTATTGGCTGGAAAATGGCGTGTCACCTTTTCTTTTTAGAAATGCTTATTTACCACCTGGAGAAGCAAGGGGACAATATTTTTTTTTTTTTTTTCAGAGATTACCTGGCTAACATCAGTCTGTCAGGAGGTAGTGACAGAGTGAAGAAATATGTTTATAAAAAAAGCTACATACTGAAGCTTTAATCTGGAGCATGCGTGACTCTTTGCATGTCTCGAACTGTGCAGCTCGAGGTGCAGGGGCAGGAGGGCCGCTTCTCGTGGGTACATGTTGGGACAAACCATTTTTCAATGGGTCACGGCACCCAGACATCAACTTCTCTCAAAGTTCACCCATTGTGAGACCTAGGTGAGAACTCTTTTGGTTCGATCTGAACCATCTTGGGTCACCTAGAGAGCGAACACCTACCTTGTGTGGTTCTCCGCTCATCTCAAGGTTTTCAACCTGAGGTGCAGGAGGAGCAGAACTCCCTGTGAACCGATCTGAGTCACTGTTCCAGCTGGACACAAGCTGGGGTTTGTTATCATGACAATCCTGTTTACTCTCGCACTCTGTAGGAGAGGGAAACTCTTCTATTTTCTGCGAGTGGGATGTGACCGCTTGACCTGGGCACACCACTGAGGGTGTCCTGGGTAGTATCCTTGTCTCAAAAACCCACGCAG
>JBBPBX010051900.1:0-24409 GCA_038048925.1 Garcialebias charrua
TTCAACGTAAAATTTTACACTTCCTGTTGTCAGGGAGTGTGGCTTAAATGATTTGACTATTCAGTCTTTCAGGGGCCTGAATGTGGATCAATCACTGAAGGTTTGATGTATTAGAGTTTTCTTGTAGGGGATATTAGCATTTCGATTTTCATGGCGAGATGTCCAAGTTTGATGTCTAGCCCCGCCCCTTCAACACGCTTCAAAACTAACCGTTTTGATAACTTTTTGTCCCCCATGCCTTTTGAACAAAATTGCCAAATTTGAAAGCGATTGAGCAAAATCCCTAGGAGGAGTTCATTCAAAGGTGGAGGTTGTGAACAGCCAAAAAGGTCTGAAAATTTGGACAGCATTCCAAAATGTCCACCTTCCTATTTATTGTACAACGTTGGTGCCAGAGGGTTTTCAGTGCATCTTGGTGAATTGGACAAGTGTAACAAATTTCATGCTTCTACGACAAACTAAGATTAATGCGGAGGGTATTTTGAAAATTTCTATGTGGCGCTCTTGAGCTGTTTCTGTCGTGATTTTTGCCACGCTCCAAAAATACGTACATTTTCACCAGTCCTGATACGGCCGCCAACTTTGGTGAGTTTTGGGATGTGATAAAGCCCCCAAAAGGCCAATTAATTTGGCGGAAAAAAATTGCAGCTCGGGCCTGAACAGAACTATTACAATAGGCCTTCACAGCGCTTTGCTGCTCTGGCCTAATAATAAAAGAAAGAAGACTTTCATTTATGTTTAGTGAACATGCTGCTTGCTACTGTAGTGTTGTGTCACTTCATGAACATAGGCTAAACAGAGAGGGGAGTCTGTCACAGAGGGCAGGGGAGTGATTCGTTCAGTGAACCAACTGCCGATTTGCGCATGCGCACGCACAAAATCTGCCACTGAGGAGTGATTTATTTACATAGTACTGTGCTAGAAGGGGCACTATGTACACTTGTGTGTACTGTACGAATAAACTACATGAAATTATGGATTGAGTGAACCAGTCTTTTAAAATAAGTATTTCAATGAACTGATTCTAGGACAGTAATAAATGGAACAGTACATTTAAAAGAACTGCCATCCCTTCACTGAACAGTCTTATCAGTGTTATGTTGCATTACATTCACGTACTTAAATAAAGTGTTGTTACTTTTTACGGTAGCCTGGTTGAATATTTTATAACACTACTTTTATTTTAAACTGCATTTTTACTGTAGTTTATTGTTATTGTTTATTGTTATTATTGTCTGTACTTTATACAGAGCCATAGAGAGAGAGAGTTGTGACACTCCCATAGACTCCCATAGAAAGAATGGAATGCGGAAGTCACGTGGGTCACGAAGCTGCTCGGCAAGATGTCCAACTTTGATGTCTGGCCCCGCCCCTTAAGCATGCGTCAAAACTAACCGTTTTGAAAACTGTTTGTCCCCCATGCCTTTTGAACAAAATGGCCAAATTTGAAAGCGATTGAGCAAAACCCCTAGGAGGAGTTTATTCAAAGTCAAAGTCAACTTTATTGTCAGAACTGCAATATGTACAGGACATACACAGGACCGAAATTGCGTTTCTCTCAGTCCCTCGGTGCAACAGTAACCATCTAAACACTAAAACATTTAATAAACATAAGCATAAAATAGTAAAAGTGTAACACTGTCCTGAGTTTTTTCATAATAGTATAAAAGTATGAAAATTTACACCAACACTGAAACACCAAACACCCAATGAACATAAGCATAAAATGAAATAATAAAAGTGTAATACTGTCCTGAGTTTTTGCATAGTAGTATAAAAAGTATAAAAAGTATATCTATAAAATAAACTGAAGGTTCTAGCATTGACATTTGCAAAGAGTGGCACAGCAGCATATAAGTTAATGTACACAGTATATGTATGAGGTAGTTGATGTTGGTATAGAGGCAAAGTGGCATATGAAGTAAGGCACATAAGGCACATTTGGCATCCTTAGATAAGGCTAGTCAGAGAATGCTGTATATGTATCTGCAGTAGTGTAGATAAAAGTAGTGTAAATGTAAACAGTAGTAATAAATGTAAAGCAGTAGTAATAAATGTAAACAGTATTAATAAATGTAAACAGTGAATGTAAACAGTAGTATGACTATAGGCAGTAATGTAATACAAACATTAGTGCAAATATGAGAAGTAGTGCAAACTGAATGAGCACATGACCGAGAGTTTAGTGAATAACCCGTTTGATGACACAGAGTCCAGTGTTAAAATCTTTGTGTTGTGTGGTAATGTGTGAGAAAGTTTTTTGTGTTAAGGCAGTTCAAATGGGAGGGGAGGCAGAGCAGGCAGAGTGTTTAGCATTCTGACTGCCTGATGAACAGAGCTGTCTCTCAGTCTACTGGTTCGAGCCTGGAGACTCCTCAGTCTCCTCCCTGATGGCAGCAGTCTAAAGCGGCTGTGTAGTGGGTGTGTGGGATCACCTGCCATGCAGTGGGCTTTCCGAGTGAGGCGTTTGCTGTGTAAGTCCTGCAGTGAGGGCAAGGAGGTGCCGACGATCTTCTCAGCTGCTCTCACGATGCGCTGGAGGCTCTTGCGGCATGATGCAGTGCATGCACCAAACCACACCGTGATGCAGCTGGTCAGGACACTTTCTATGGCACCCCTGTAGAAGGTGCACATGATGGGGGTTGAAGCTCCAGCCCTTTTCAGCTTGCGGAGAAAGTAGAGACGCTGGTGAGCCTTCTTGGCCAGTGATGCAGTGTTCCTGCTCCAGGACAGGTCCTTTGAGACGTGCACTCCCAGGAACTTGGTGCTGTCCACTCTCTCCACTGCGGTGCTGTTGATGGTCAGAGGGGCATGTTGTGCATCCCTCTTCCTGAAGTCCACGACAATCTCCTTTGTCTTCTCCACGTTGAGAGTGAGATTGTTGTGTCCGCACCACAAGGCCAGGCGGCTCACCTCGTTCCTGTAGTCCGTCTCATCGTTGTTGCTGATGAGACCCACCACTGTTGTGTCATCCGCAAACTTGATGAAGTGGTTGGAGCTGTACGATGGTGTGCAGTCGTGTGTTAGCAGGGTGAATAGAAAGGAGGAGGCTGTGAACAGCCAAAAAGGTCTGAAAATTTGGACAGCATTCCAAAATGGCCGCCTTCCTATTTATCGTACAACGTTGGTGCCAGAGGGTTTTCAGTGCATCTTGGTGAATTGGACAAGTGTAACAAATTTCATGCTTCTACAACAAACTAAGACCAATGCGGAGGGTATTTTGAAAATTTCTATGTGGCGCTCTTGAGCCGTTTCTGTCGTGATTTTTGCCACGCCCTAAAAATACGTACATTTTCACCAGTCCTGATGCGGCTGCCAAATTTGGTGAGTTTTGGGATGTGATAAAGCCCCCAAAGGGCGAATTAATTTGGCGGGAAAAAAATGCAGCTCGGGCCTCAACAGAGAGATTACAATAGGCCTTCACAGCGCTTTGCTGCTCTGGCCTAATAATAAAAGAAAGAAGACTTTCATTTATGTTTAGTGAACGTGCTGCTTGCTACTGTAGTGTTGTGTCACTTCATGAACGTAGGCTAAACAGAGAGGGGAGTCTGTCACAGAGGGCAGGGGAGTGATTCGTTCAGTGAACCAACTGCCGATTTGCGCATGCGCACGCACAAAATCTGCCACTGAGGAGTGATTTATTTACATAGTACTGTGCTGGAAGGGGCACATGTACACTTGTGCGTACTGTACGAATAAACTACATGAACTGAAGGATTGAGTGAACCAGTCTTTTAAAATAATTATTTCAATGAACTGATTCTAGGAACCCAGAAAAAAATGGAACAGTACATTTAAAAGAACTGCCATCCCTTCACTGAACAGTCTTATCAGTGTTATGTTGCATTACATTCACGTACTTAAATAAAGTGTTGTTACTTTTTACGGTAGCCTGGTTGAATATTTTATAACACTACTTTTATTTTAAACTGCATTTTTACTGTAGTTTATTGTTATTGTTTATTGTTATTATTGTCTGTACTTTATACAGAGCCATAGAGAGAGAGAGTTGTGACACTCCCATAGACTCCCATAGAAAGAATGGAATGCGGAAGTCACGTGGGTCACGGAGCTGCTCGGCAAGATGTCCAACTTTGATGTCTGGCCCCGCCCCTTCAGCATGCCTCAAAACTAACCGTTTTGAAAACTGTTTGTCCCCCATGCCATCCATCCATCCATCCATTTTCTTCCGCTTATCCGGGGTCGGGTCGCGGGGGTAGCAGCCTAAGTAGGGAGGCCCAGACTTCCCTCTCCCCAGCCACTTGGAGCAGCTCCTCTGGGGGAATCCCAAGGCGTTCCCAGGCCAGCCGAGAAACATAGTCCCTCCAGCGTATCCTGGGTCTTCCTCTGGGTCTCCTCCCGGTGGGACATGCCCGGAACACCTCACCAGGGAGGCGTCCAGGAGGCATCCTAACCAGATGCCCGAGCCACCTCAACTGGCTCCTCTCGATGTGGAGAAGCAGCGGCTCTACTCCGAGTCCCTCCCGGATGACTGAGCTTCTCACCCTATCTCTAAGGGAGAGTCCAGCCACCCTGCGGAGAAAACTCATTTCAGCCGCTTGTATCCGAGATCTTGTTCTTTCGGTCATAACCCAAAGCTCATGACCATAGATGAGGGTGGGAACGTAGATCGATCGGTAAATTGAGAGCTTTGCCTTTTGACTCAGCTCTCTCTTCACCACGACAGACCGGTACAGCGCCCGCTTCACTGCGGACGCTGCACCTATCCGCCTATCGATCTCACGCTCCAGTTTTCCCTCATTCGTGAACAAGATCCCGAGATACTTAAACTCCTCCACTTGGGGCAGGACCTCCTCCCCGACCCGGAGAGGGCACGCTACCCTTTTCCGGCTCAAGACCATGGCCTCGGATTTGGAGGAACTGATCCTCATCCCGGCCGCATCGCATTCAGCTGCAAACCGCTCCAGTGAAAGCTGTAGATCACGAGCTGATGAAGCCAATAGGACCACATCATCTGCAAAAAACAGAGAAGCGATTCTAAGGCCACCAAAACGGATCCTCTCAACACCTTGGCTGCGCCTAGAAATTCTGTCCATAAAAGTTATAAACAGAATCGGTGACAAAGGGCAACCTTGGCGGAGTCCAACTCTCACCGGAAACGAGCCTGACTTACTGCCGGCAATGCGGACCAAGCTCTGACACCGGTCGTACAGGGACCTAACAGCCCATATCAATGGGCCTGGTACCCCATACTCCCGGAGTACCCGCCACAGAACCCCCCGAGGGACGCGGTCGAATGCCTTTTCCAAGTCTACAAAGCACATGTAAACTGGTTGGGCAAACTCCCACGCACCCTCCAGGACCCTGTTGAGGGTGTAGAGCTGGTCTAGTGTTCCACGACCAGGACGAAAACCACACTGCTCCTCCTGAATCCGAGGTTCGACTATCCGACGGACCCTCCTCTCCAGAACCCCTGAATAGACCTTACCAGGGAGGCTTAAGAGTGTGATCCCTCTATAGTTGGAACACACCCTACGGTCCCCCTTTTTGAATAGGGGAACCACCACCCCAGTCTGCCAATCCAAGGGAACTGCCCCCGATGTCCACGCGATATTGCAGAGTCGCGTAAGCCAACACAACCCCACAACATCCAGAGCCCTAAGGAACTCAGGACGAATCTCATCCACCCCCGGAGCCTTGCCACCGCGGAGCTTTTTAACCACCTCGGCGACCTCCGCACCAGAGATTGGAGAGCCCGATCCAAAGTCCCCAGGCTCCGCTTCCTCAGTGGAAGACGTGCCAGTAGGATTGAGGAGGTCTTCGAAGTATTCCGCCCACCGACTCACAACATCCCGAGTTGAGGTCAACAGCACGCCATCCCCACCATAAATGGTGTTGGTCGCGTACCGCTTTCCCCCCCTGAGACGCCGGATGGTGGACCAGAATCGCCTCGAAGCCGTACGGAAGTCATTCTCCATGGCCTCTCCGAACTCCTCCCACGCCCGAGTTTTTGCCTCAGCAACCACCCGAGCCGCATGCCGCTTGGACTGCCGGTACCTATCTGCTGCTTCCGGGGTCCCACAGGCTAAAAAGGCCCAATAGGACTCCTTCTTCAGCTTGACAGCATCCCTCACCGCCGGTGTCCACCACCGGGTTCGAGGGTTGCCACCACGACAGGCACCAACAACCTTGCGGCCACAACTCCGATAAGCTGCCTCGACAATAGAGGCGCGAAACATGGTCCACTCGGGCTCAATGTCCCCCGCCTCCCTCGGAACGTGTTCAAAGCTCTCCCGGAGGTGGGAGTTAAAGCTCCGTCTTACGGGAGACTCTGCCAGACGTTCCCAGCAGACCCTCACAATACGTTTGGGTCTGCCAGGTCTGACCGGCATCCTCCCCCACCATCGGAGCCAACTCACCACCAGGTAGTGGTCAGTGGACAGCTCCGCCCCTCTCTTCACCCGAGTGTCCAGGACATGCGGCCGCAGATCAGATGAGACGACAACAAAGTCGATCATTGAACTACGACCTAGGGTGTCCTGGTGCCAAGAGCACATATGGACACCCTTATGCCTGAACATGGTGTTTGTTATGGACAATCCATGACGAGCACAGAAGTCCAACAACAGAACACCACTCGGGTTCAGATCAGGGGGGCCGTTCCTCCCAACCACACCCCTCCAGGTCTCACTGTCATTGCCCACGTGAGCGTTGAAGTCCCCCAGCAGAACAAGTCCCCCATGCCGGGACTTGTTGTTCAAACGGCATGTCCCCCATGCCGTTTGAACAAAATGGCCAAATTTGAAAGCGATTGAGCAACACCCCATAGGAGGAGTTCATTCAAATGCGGAGGCTGTGAACAGCCAAAAAGGTCTGACAATTTGGACAGCATTCCAAAATGGCCGCCTTCCTATTTATCGTACAACGTTGGTGCCAGAGGGTTTTCAGTGCATCTTGGTGAATTGGACAAGTGTAACAAATTTCATGCTTCTACGACAAACTAAGACTAATGCGGAGGGTATTTTGAAAATTTCTAGGTGGCGCTCTTGAGCCGTTACTGTCGTGATTTTTGCCACGCCCTAAAAATACGTAAATTTTCACCAGTCCTGATGCGGCTGCCAAATTTGGTGAGTTTTGGGATGTGATAAAGTCCCCAAAGGGCAAATTAATTTGGCGGGAAAAAAATGCAGCTCGGGTCTCAACAGAGAGATTACAATAGGCCTTCACAGCGCTTTGCTGCTCTGGCCTAATAATAAAAGAAAGAAGACTTTCATTTATGTTTAGTGAACGTGCTGCTTGCTACTGTAGTGTTGTGTCACTTCATGAACATAGGCTAAACAGAGAGGGGAGTCTGTCACAGAGGGCAGGGGAGTGATTCGTTCAGTGAACCAACTACCGATTTGCGCATGCGCATGCACAAAATCTGCCACTGAGGAGTGATTTATTTACATAGTACTGTGCTGGAAGGGGCACTATGTACACTTGTGCGTACTGTACGAATAAACTACATGAACTGAAGGATTGAGTGAACCAGTCTTTTAAAATAATTATTTCAATGAACTGATTCTAGGAACCCAGAAAAAAATGGAACAGTACATTTAAAAGAACTGCCATCCCTTCACTGAACAGTCTTATCCGTGTTATGTTGCATTACATTCACGTACTTAAATAAAGTGTTGTTACTTTTTACGGTAGCCTGGTTGAATATTTTATAACACTACTTTTATTTTAAACTGCATTTTTACTGTAGTTTATTGTTATTGTTTATTGTTATTATTGTCTGTACTTTATACAGAGCCATAGAGAGAGAGAGAGTTGTGACACTCCCATAGACTCCCATAGAAAGAATGGAATGCGGAAGTCACGTGGGTCACGGAGCTGCTCGGCAAGATGTCCAACTTTGATGTCTGGCCCCGCCCCTTCAGCATGCGTCAAAACTAACCGTTTTGAAAACTGCTTGTCCCCCATGCCTTTTGAACAAAATGGCCAAATTTGAAAGCGATTGAGCAAAACCCCATAGGAGGAGTTCATTCAAATGCGGAGGCTGTGAACAGCCAAAAAGGTCTGACAATTTGGACAGCATTCCAAAATGGCCGCCTTCCTATTTATCGTACAACGTTGGTGCCAGAGGGTTTTCAGTGCATCTTGGTGAATTGGACAAGTGTAACAAATTTCATGCTTCTACGACAAACTAAGACTAATGCGGAGGGTATTTTGAAAATTTCTAGGTGGCGCTCTTGAGCCGTTTCTGTCGTGATTTTTGCCACGCCCTAAAAATACGTAAATTTTCACCAGTCCTGATGCGGCTGCCAAATTTGGTGAGTTTTGGGATGTGATAAAGCCCCCAAAGGGCCAATTAATTTGGCGGAAAAAAAATTGCAGCTCGGGCCTGAACAGAACTATTACAATAGGCCTTCACAGCGCTTTGCTGCTCTGGCCTAATAATAAAAGAAAGAAGACTTTCATTTATGTTTAGTGAACATGCTGCTTGCTACTGTAGTGTTGTGTCACTTCATGAACATAGGCTAAACAGAGAGGGGAGTCTGTCACTGAGGGCAGGGGAGTGATTCGTTCAGTGAACCAACTACCGAATTGCGCATGCGCACGCACAAAATCTGCCATTGAGGAGTGATTTATTTACATAGTACTGTGCTGGAAGGGGCACTATGTACACTTGTGTGTACTGTACGAATAAACTACGTGAACTGAAGGATTGAGTGAACCAGTCTTTTGAAAGAATTGTTTCAATGAACTGATTCTAGCAACCCAGAAAAAAAATAGAACAGTACATTTAAAAGAACTGCCATCCCTTCACTGAACAGTCTTATCAGTGTTATGTTGCATTACATTCACGTACTTAAATAAAGTGTTGTTACTTTTTACGGCACCCTGATTGAATAATAATAATACTTATAATAATAATACTTTATTTATAGACCCTTTAAAACAACCACAGCTGCAACAAAGTGCTGTACATAAAATCAAGAACATTTAAACACATAAAAATAAAACAGTTGTTAAAACATTAAGATCAATAAAAACAATAAAAACAGTGCAGAACAAAATCAGTCTGTGCTAAAAGCCAGTGAGTAAAAATGTGTTTTTAAAAGAGTTTTAAAACTGGACAGTGAAGGAGCTTGTCTGACGGGAAGAGGGAGATCGTTCCACAGTTTTGGAGCAGCAACAGAAAAAGCTCTGTCTCCTCTGAGCCTCCGTTTGGACCTCGGCACCTCCAGAAGCAGCTGATCAGCTGATCTGAGGCACCGAGCAGGAGAGTATGGGTGAAGCAGCTCAGAGAGGTAGGATGGAGCAAGACCATTTAAACTCTTAAAAACAAATAAAAGAATCTTAAAATGAACTCTAAAATGAACAGGCAGCCAGTGGAGTGAAGCCAGAGTGGGGGTGATGTGCTCCCTCTTATGAACTCCAGTTAGAAGGCGAGCAGCAGCGTTCTGGACCAACTGGAGACGTCTGAGGGAGGACTGGCTGACTCCAAGGTAAAGAGCGTTACAGTAATCCAGCCGAGAGGTGATGAAGGCATGGATTACTGTTTCCAGCTGCTGCTGTGTAAGGATGGACTTTACCTTAGCCAGCTGTCTGAGGTGATAAAAACTGGTCTTGACCACCGCTCCAATCTGGGAATCTAATTTAAAATCACTGTCCATTTTAAAACCCAAGTTAGAAACTGTTTTCTTTACATGTGGTGCCAGAGGGCCCAGATCAACAGGGCAAGGTTCACAAGAGCCACTAGGACCAAACACCATCACTTCTGTTTTCTTTTCATTAAAATTTAAAAAGTTTAAAGACATCCAAGCTTTGATGTCTTCAAGACACAACAGAAGTGGCCTGATTGAGGAGGCATCTTTCTTTTTTAGTGGCATATAGATCTGACTATCATCGGCGTAACAATGAAAAAAGATCCCATGCTTTCTGAGGATTGATCCCAATGGAAGTAGGTAAAGGGAGAAAAGCAGGGGACCTAAAATGGAGCCCTGTGGAACCCCAAAACACAGAGGAGCAGTGGAGGATTCAGAACCAGCTATGTTCACAGACATGGTTCTGTCTGCCAGATAGGACCTAAACCAGCTCAGTGCAGTACCACAGATACCCACTTGGTGCTGTAAACGTGATATTAAAACGTTATGGTCCACCATATTTTATAACACTACTTTTATTTTTAACTGCATTTTTACTGTAGTATATTGTTATTGTTTATTGTTATTATATTATCTGTATTGTTATCTGCTCATAATGACTCATGTTCGTGCTGCTGTTTATAACGATGTTTTTCTACTACATTAGGGCTTAGAGTATTACTAGCTGATGCTTCTCTTAGTTAATCCTAGAATGTTATTACTGTTTTTCTCTTGCATTTGTTGTTTCTCTTGTAGTTGTTGTTGGATGTAACTGGGACCCCGTGTACATAATTTCGTTTTCATCACATGTACTACATGCGGTGCAAATGACAATAAAGACTCTCTGACTCTCTGACTCTCTGACTCTTATTGTCTGTACTTTATATCAGAGCCATAGAGAGAGAGTTGTGACACTCCCATAGACTCCCATAGAAAGAATGGAATGCGGAAGTCACGTGGGTCACAGAGCTGCTCCATGTTCCATACAGCAGCGGTTCTAGCATTGAACTTAGTTATTTCTCTGGTAAGTTGATGAAAATACAGCATTTTATTGCTATTGTGAATCGTTAGCTGATTGTTCTGACCACAATTTATCAACATCAATACTTCATGTCGCCAGTTTTTGTTAATTAAACATGTTAAATTGCTAGTTGTATTTTAACTGCAGCTAACTCTGCCATCATGATGGTTTAAATGGGTCTATTTTTGTCTAATTCAGTGTTTTAAAATACCCATTACAGCTTAAATTTTCAAAGTTTATATTTTTAATTTTTATGGTAATTCCAGTTACTGAACTCTTAAATAGAAAATACTTAGCCTTTTAGCATTGCACGGAATTCTTTTTCTTTCATTTAAGATATGTTTTGCTGCTATTCTTAGTCTCAACCTGATGAACCTGCTGGTTAATTTTCTTTGCACATCATGACATGAAGGAAGAATGCTTTCTAATATACTTTCTTCTCTCCATAGAGTATCCATGGTGTTGGGGAGCTCCATGAAGGATTGACTGGTCCTTGTTCTGAAAAGCCTTTCAACTTTCTTGACCAGACTGAAAGCTTCATGTGATGGCCGACACAGAACTCCTGGTTTGAATTCCTTCAGTGTCAGTAAGGTACCATGCTCTCCTTCCAGAGTCTCATCATTTTGCTTAATTGAACTTGAGCATCCATCACAGATGTTTGGTGACTTTATTTACTATGCATCCTATAAGATGGTACAGAATACAGGTTTCACTGTTGGTGAAATCAGGACCTGTGTTTCCAATCAGCTGCTCCACACTTATGCCAGGACGGTGAAATGTCTCCTTAATGTCCAGGAACTCTGCCAGAAGACAGAAGACACGGAGTGGCGAGAGGACATCAGATCAAACCAGTGGTTCACCTGCTCCAGAAACCAGGCTGTTGTCAGGTTGGAGGGATGTCGCTGCTTCTACTCCACCGTATATTTCAGTCCTGCACTTGCTGACTTGCTAAAAACATGCATTGCAGGCTCCACCTTCATTTTCTTAAAATGACTTGGCTGAAGAGTTTTTTTTTTTGGTGAGATTTGGTGTAATTTTCAGAGGCATTTCTTCCTGAAAATCATCCAAATCTTTCAACGGACCCAGTGAAACTTCATTGTGTTGAAGTCCCTCTTTTAGCACAATGTCTGGTGGAATTATAAAAGTCTGTCCACGAACCAGGGCACTCTTCAAATTCTTTACCAGATGTGGGACATCTGGCATGAAGTAAAGCCTTTTATCTGGTCTTGCTGGGTGTTGGACAGATGTTTTGATGTGGCCCACTCCAAATGCCCGCCACATCGCTCTGTTAGCACTGCCCATGTCAGTAGT
The DNA here is from genome assembly GCA_038048925.1 of Garcialebias charrua. Lineage (NCBI taxonomy): Eukaryota > Metazoa > Chordata > Actinopteri > Cyprinodontiformes > Rivulidae > Garcialebias > Garcialebias charrua. The sequence goes on from JBBPBX010051900.1 coordinate 11,929, forward strand.
GATGTTTAGCACGAGAAGGCCTATGGAAGCTGCTCTTTCAATGATTTCTATAATGAGTGGCTTATAATTTGACCCATTGGTAGAATTGCCACTGAAATGGTAAGACACCACTTGCTTCCATCTTGTCATGCTAATTACTATGTAATTAATAAATAGTATAAATATTTTGAGCCCTGATTGAAAATGTTTGTGCAGATTAAACTTACATCACTCAGTTTGGGTTGTTGTGATGATGGTGATGTTTCTCCTGCTGACTTGAGATGATGTAATTAATAAACAATAGTAGTAAATGTACTTCATTAAAGCTTGTTTTACATTTAACATATTTTATAATTGTTTCGTAATTTACTTTTGCACAATTAACACTTATTTTTTCATCTGTTATAATTTTATCTAGAAACAGTTTAATTTAAACTAAAATTTTAATCAGTGAATTACAATTTTACAATAGTAGTCAGGCTACAAGCATAAGCAACTCTGTTATCCAGGTACTTGGTTGCTATATATATATATATATATATTTTTTTTAAAGTAGATCAATTATATAATGTGCAGAAATGAAGACTTCATCCCAGCTGATCTAAAGTAAACTGGGGCAGATCTGAACTGCTGGCATGCAGGAAAAGGTGGAGCATTCTCATGCAGAGAACATCCGAAATAGCTTTATAATAAGTGTTACTCTGTTTTTTTTACATGTGTAACATTATAAAACACTGTTGAAATAGCTATATTGATCATTGTATTGCCTAGACATTTTTTTACCTAACAAATGTGTTTACAGTCTCGTTTCACTGCAAATGCATCTGCCACGTCTAAAAATGCTTTAATAAAACACATAGTCAGTGAAATAATCAGTAATCAGTTAAGTAATCAGTTTGTTACTGCTCAATTGCTGAAAGACACTGGACAAAGTAAGAAAAGTCGATTTTTGTGTTCGCCAGTAGCTGCTCAAACTGACTGGCAGCGATGAGCTGTTTGGAACTACTGAGAGTTGCATGAACCACATGACCGCCTATCGGCGAGTACGAAGTGTGTCACAACTCTCTCTCTCTCTATGGCTCTGCTTTATATGATCTGTATGGAACAGGTCTCTCTTGTAAATGAGTCCTCGTGGCTCAGTGAGACTAGCCTGTATAAATAAAGGTGGAATGAAACTTTCAAAGTGAAGCTGTGCAGGAAAAATAAAATAAATACAGGTTATTCTTCAAGCATGAATTAGCAAAGTATGTAATAAGTGCTAGTAATTAAGCAAGTAGTAGTAACTAGGAAATGACTTGACTAAAAGTAGGACAATGGAGCAACAAACATTACAAATGTGCACTTTCTCCAGTAAGAAGATAAAATAGTATTAAACAAGTTGCATGAAGTGTTAGATGTAAACAGGATAGCAAAATAGCACATTAGGTTCAAGAAACAATGGATAAAAAAGGAGAGCAGACATTTTAACCCAGAAAAACATGCAACATTAAACCAACTCTACCTCCTTTGTTTTTGTGTTGCATAGTGGAGTTGCTTCGAGTTCTTCAGGGTGTCTAGCTGAATAATGGTGCATAAAAGGTCGACATACCTTAACCGTAATACTTCCTGGTACTGGCTGTCCATATGTGTACCTAATAAAATTAGAACATACCAGTAAGTCATTTATATGTCAAAGAGAATGTAAGTCATTTTTTTTCTAAATTAATATTGTTCTGTAAGAAATAAACTTTTACTTACTTTGCACATACTTCAGCATCAAATTCTTCTGACCCAATACTTACTTCATCTTTAACTTTTATTGTTGTGGCAAATTTGGGTAAAACTGAAAAAAAAATATATATATATATATACACAGTGTATATATATAATAATAATAAAAAAAGGTGGTTACATAGTACAGTATTTAGATATAACTAGAAAAATATATTTTTTTATTTCTAAAAATGTTGTCAACATACCATACTTTTCCACCTTGAAGCTGTGATATGTTTTTCTTTCATCCACTGAGACAACGATTTTGTAAGTTCCTTCACGAGCCTCAGAGTTCAAGGAATAAGAAAGCTGTAGTATTTTGCTATTGGACGTTTCATTGAGCCACTGTCCAATCCTGTTTTCAAAGGGATCCTGTTCAAAGAGGAAAAACAAGAGGTGATAGCCTTTAAATGTTGAAAAGAAGATTTTATTGTCTTCAGTTACAGTCCAGTAACAAACATTTAGATACTTTAAATTTGCTAAATGCATGATGTATTAGAGACTAATGCTGTCCTTTCCTACCCAGTCATGCACATTTTGTTAAGTACATTTAACATGAGAAAACATTTGCTAAACATACACGTTGATGTATACGTTTAGGTTAATAACTTTCTGAATAACATCAAAAGTTTGTATACTTTCTTACCTCCAGCTTGATGTTGCTATACTGTGAGAAAAAAGAAAAAGAAAAACGAACTTAGTCAAAGTCAACGTCTTATTATAAAAATGAAAATCTGAGGGCAAAGTCTCATTTTTTTAAAAGTTTTTTTTAAAATTTATTTAGCTGATCAAACAAATTGGAGGATAGGAGGATATTCACATCTACATGAAAACTTTGAAGAATAAAATGAAAAAAACTAAAACTTTTCTTTAAAATAAATAAATAAATAAAAATTCAGCCTTGAATCCACTCAGACCCACTCAAATGACATGTCAGGAGTCCCAAAACAAGATTTTTAATAAAAAATTTAATGAGTGGAGCAGAGGAAAAAAATCCCAAAAATATAATTCGTGCCTCCTGCCTAGCCTACATCCCCAGACACAACAGACATGCTTGTATTAGTGTTGCAGATACTGATTGTCTTTTTGTTTAGCGTTTAATCACGCCAAAACGTTCATGTACTGTTTTACTTCAATGAGCAGTAAGTATGGAGGATGGAATGTGACTAAATGAAATAAATAAATATTCAATGGTATAATTTAATTAGTAAAAAAATAATTAAATTGTTAAATATACAATTAAATTATTAAATACACAAGTAAATAATTTATTTCATCCATCCATCCATCCATCCATCCATCCATCCATCCATCCATCCATCCATTTTCTTCCGCTTATCCGGGGTCGGATCGCGGGAGTAGCAGCCTAAGTAGGGAGGCCCAGACTTCCCTCTCCCCAGCCACTTGGAGCAGCTCCTCTGGGGGAATCCCAAGGCGTTCCCAGGCCAGCCGAGAAACATAGTCCCTCCAGCGTGTCCTGGGTCTTCCTCTGGGTCTCCTCCCGGTGGGACATGCCCGGAACACCTCACCAGGGAGGCGTCCAGGAGGCATCCTAACCAGATGCCCGAGCCACCTCAACTGGCTCCTCTCGATGTGGAGAAGCAGCGGCTCTACTCCGAGTCCCTCCCGGATGACTGAGCTTCTCACCCTATCTCTAAGGGAGAGTCCAGACACCCTGCGGAGAAAACTCATTTCAGCCGCTTGTATCCGAGATCTCGTTCTTTCGGTCATAACCCAAAGCTCATGACCATAGATGAGGGTGGGAACGTAGATCGATCGGTAAATTGAGAGCTTTGCCTTTTGACTCAGCTCTCTCTTCACCACGACAGACCGGTACAGCGCCCGCTTCACTGCGGATGCTGCACCTATCCGCCTATCGATCTCACGCTCCAGTTTTCCCTCATTCGTGAACAAGACCCCGAGATACTTAAACTCCTCCACTTGGGGCAGGACCTCCTCCCCGACCTGGAGAGGGCACTCTACCCTTTTCCGGCTCAAGACCATGGCCTCGGATTTGGAGGAACTGATCCTCATCCCGGCCGCATCACATTCAGCTGCAAACCGCTCCAGCGAAAGCTGTAGATCACGAACTGATGAAGCCAATAGGACCACATCATCTGCAAAAAACAGAGAAGAGATTCTAAGGCCACCAAAACGGATCCTCTCAACACCTTGGCTGCGCCTAGAAATTCTGTCCATAAAAGTTATGAACAGAATCGGTGACAAAGGGCAACCTTGGCGGAGTCCAACTCTCACAGGAAACGAGCCCGACTTACTGCCAGCGATGCGGACCAAGCTCTGACACCGGTCGTACAGGGACCTAACAGCCCATATCAAAGGGCCTGGTACCCCATACTCCCGGAGTACCCCCCACAGAACCCCCCGAGGGACGCGGTCGAATGCCTTTTCCAAGTCCACAAAGCACATGTAAACTGGTTGGGCAAACTCCCACGCACCCTCCAGGACCTGCTGAGGGTGTAGAGCTGGTCTAGTGTTCCACGACCAGGACGAAAACCACACTGCTCCTCCTGAATCCGAGGTTCGACTATCCGACGGACCCTCCTCTCCAGAACCCCTGAATAGACCTTACCAGGGAGGCTTAAGAGTGTGATCCCCCTATAGTTGGAACACACCCTACGGTCCCCCTTTTTGAATAGGGGAACCACCACCCCAGTCTGCCAATCCAAGGGAACTGCCCCCGATGTCCACGCGATATTGCAGAGTTGCGTAAGCCAACACAACCCCACAACATCCAGAGCCCTAAGGAACTCAGGACGAATCTCATCCACCCCCGGAGCCTTGCCACCGCGGAGCTTTTTAACCACCTCGGCGACCTCAGCACCAGAGATTGGAGAGCCCGACCCAAAGTCCCCAGGCTCCGCTTCCTCAGTGGAAGACGTGCCAGTAGGATTGAGGAGGTCTTCGAAGTATTCCGCCCACCGACTCACAACATCCCGAGTTGAGGTCAACAGCACGCCATCCCCACCATAAATGGTGTTGGTCGCGTACCGCTTTCCCCCCCTGAGACGCCGGATGGTGGACCAGAATCGCCTCGAAGCCGTACGGAAGTCATTCTCCATGGCCTCTCCGAACTCCTCCCACGCCCGAGTTTTTGCCTCAGCAACCACCCGAGCCGCATGCCGCTTGGACTGCCGGTACCTATCTGCTGCTTCCGGGGTCCCACAGGCCAAAAAGGCCCAATAGGACTCCTTCTTCAGCTTGACAGCATCCCTCACCGCTGGCGTCCACCACCGGGTTCGAGGATTGCCACCACGACAGGCACCAACAACCTTGCGGCCACAACTCCGATAAGCTGCCTCGACAATAGAGGCGCGGAACATGGCCCACTCGGGCTCAATGTCCCCCGCCTCCCTCGGAACGTGTTTATTTCATGATATAATAATTTTTTTCATGATTTATTCAATTATTTAATTTTGTCATATCCCACCATCGTGTGTTACCATAAAATTATGTTAACCGTCAGTCTCACTCATCAAACTCAGTGGGCGAGACTAACGCTGAGCATGTGAAATCCTTTGCTTCGGTCTGTGCATTGGTTTGATTCAAACATGGCAGCTCCCTCCATGCTAAGGTGACCAGATTTCTGCAATTAAATCTGGGGACATTTCCAGCTCAGAGACAAAACAATTAAACATTATCAATATGAAATTAAGAAATGGGGACAGGTCCGGCCATGTTTAAACAATAAAAATCAAATGTAGCTGCAGGAATGTTAACATTTTCTAAGAGTAAAAAAATGAATACTGTAAGTGCAAATAAGTGAATAAGTGGTCGATTTGTTTTTGCTTACTGTGAGGAGCAACCAATCAGGCATCAGGTTAAGGGTTAGTCCTGCCCACTGAGTTTGACAAGTGAGGCTGACAGTTAACATAATTTTATGTTGACACTGGAGGGCGGAAGGTGGCACAATTAAATAAATAAATCATGAAATAAATAATTTCAAAAGTACATTTCATTATTTAATGGTTTATTTAATAACTTAATTGTATTTTTAATGATTCAATGATGTATTTAATTATTTAATTATACATTTAATTGTTATATATGTACTATGTATTTATTTATTTATTTCATTTTGTCACATTCCATCCTCCATACGGTGGTGTGAAATGCTCTGCAAGTGTGAAGTCGCACATGCACACTATGGCGTATATGTCACTTGTGTGTCACCAAACGGCATATTTCTATTAATAATGGTGCTGGAGTACAACAGACTCTTTTACTTAAAGTTATATAAGCAATAAACTAACCTCATCATTAATCCACACAAAGGTTTTTCCGCTAGCCATGGTTTCTACTCCAAATAAATATTTACATTCTACATACAGGGTTCAAGTGCCAGCGCACATGGGCATTAGGTGGAGGTACAAAATTCAGTGTGCCAGCTAATGACTCGGCAGGGCAACTACAGTGGACTCGGGGGATTTATGCGGTTCCATGAAAACAAAGAAAGTGGTCCATGTAAACAAGGATTTTTTCCCCCCAGAATCAACAGCCGAAAAACACTACGTTTCAAGTGGCTGTGTCAGTGTAAATGAGGCCTAACATTAACACTCTCTTGCATAGAACAAAGTAAAAACTCTTTATGATGACAAAAGCAACACTTGAAAAACACAAAAAATATGCATCAGGTAAGTTTTTGAGAAACATTTATGTTGATATACATTGAAGATTATTTTAAAAAAGCCCTTCCCTTAAGTGTCCATCACTGGGATGTTTGGAGGCCCGATAAGCATTAATTACTATGTCCTTTAGTCCAGGTGTTCCCAAACTTTTCCATGCCATGGCCCCCAAACCGCATTAGCTTCTGGCCGAGGTCTCTTTCACAAACCCACAAGCAATGTTACAAAATATGTAAAGAAACATAAACTTTTAGAATGTTTTAACTTTTATTCACTATATTCAATTAATTATTACAGCTGCTGTACATAAAAATGTTATTAACATGTTTTAAACTCTTTTATATTTCCACTGAAAAAACAACAACTTTTCAACAATCTGTTGACCAGAAGAACAAAACAACAGAAATCTAACCTCTGTCAAGTGTGTTTATCTGGAAATGACAGATACAGATTGCTCTAGTGGGCAATTTTTATTATTATTATTACTATTATTATTATTTTTAAATCTTCTTATCTCCTGCTTTCTGAGCCCCACCCCGGCGGCCCCCACTTTGAAAAGCACTACGCTAGTCAACCCTATTCCACACTGCTGTTATCGTGTTGTAATAAATTAATGACACCAAATTAAAGTTCACTTTGACAATCCTAAAAAACAAACAAACAAACAAACAAACTAACTAACTAACTAACTAACTAACTAACTAACTAACTAACTAACTAACTAACTAACTAACTAACTAACTAACCAACCAACCAACCAACCAACCAACCAACCAACCAACCAACCAACCAACCAACCAACCAACCAACTAACTAACTAACTAACTAACTAACTAACATGTTGCAGTTCACTAGGGGAAATCCTGCACAGTTCCGTTATTGTAAGTCATTGTTCATATAATTTGTACTGTAAGAAATGTGTTGAAAAATGGAACATCAAATACTCACCAGCTCATTGGCAAGTCTTAACTTGGAGTCCAGTGTGACAACTCTGAAATGCACTGATGTTACAAAAAACAAAAACAACACTATTGACATGTTGAACTTCGGACCTTTCAGTAAACAAATGATTAGAAGTACACATTTTAAATTAGAAGCTCTGGTCTATGACTACTGTTCACGGTTTGTTGCAGAAGAAGCCACAGTTCATACCTGTCTGTCCAGGGAGGTAGATGGGTTTATCCGTTTGGATAAAAGTTTTTGGTTGATAGGCTTTAATCATGACTTTTCTGGCTTCTTTTGAGTGAAATGTGTTTCCTCGTACCTCCACCTCAAATGTCTGCACCTCTTCATTTGTTACTAAAGGAACCTGTGACAGAAAGAACTTTAAAACTTTTCAAATGGACATTACAGCTGATCACAAAATGTCTGTTTTCTCAATCTTACAGAATATTTGAATATTACACATTAAACGTATTTCTTGACATAACAAACTGATGCAAGACCACGAGTGTTAACCTGAAACTGAATGCAGTCATGAAACTCTGTGCTGGAGGTCTTCTCATAAAGAGTTGTGTTCTTGTCTTGGGACCTTAAAGTGACCGTCATGGCCAACATTTCATCAGGCTCCAAGAGGTTCACACAGAATTTAGTCTCAGCTCCAGCCTCAAGAACTGCAGGTATGGTCACCATGTAATGTCTACAAGAAAAAAACTCACAAGAGTTACCTCACTCGCCTGATTTGACATTGAAAAACTAATCTGTGTTCAATTGACACACTTGTTTGAAACAAAAACTGTAAATATTCTCGTATTATTATTTGATTTAAAACTTACGGTTCTGTAGCTGGTTGAGCAACAGATATCCCACACCAAAGGACACACAGGATCCATGTCCATATCTGACTCACAGGACGACCCATGACTGACTGCAAAGATCTGCAAAGTAAACATCTGTTATATAGACTGCAGACAGCAGGAGTACCTCCCAGTTTCACCCACACAGCACACACCCACACTGGCCTTTAGTTTGATTTCAAGGAACCTAATAAGTATAAGTAAGTATATGTACAAGTACGGTTTTAAAACTATATCTGTAAAGTGTTGTTATATTAAAGAACACAAAGGGCAGGCAAAGAAAATGACCAGTGAACGAAGTTTTTTAATCTAATGAAGAATGAAGACTGTCAAGGCTGCATTAACAAATAATTTCATATTCCCACCCCCACCCCACCCACCCACATACACACCAGTGGCAGCTGGCCAATAGAGGGTGTTAGGGTGCCGCCCCACCACTCAGAATCCATCCATCCATTTTCGTCCGCTTATCCGGGGTCGGGTCGCGGGGGTAGCAGCCTAAGTAGGGAGGCCCAGACTTCCCTCTCCCCAGCCACTTGGAGCAGCTCCTCTGGGGGAATCCCAAGGCGTTCCCAGGCCAGCCGAGAAACATAGTCCCTCCAGCGTCCTGGGTCTTCCTCTGGGTCTCCTCCCGGTGGGACATGCCCGGAACACCTCACCAGGGAGGCGTCCAGGAGGCATCCTAACCAGATGCCCGAGCCACCTCAACTGGCTCCTCTCGATGTGGAGAAGCAGCGGCTCTACTCCGAGTCCCTCCCGGATGACTGAGCTTCTCACCCTATCTCTAAGGGAGAGTCCAGACACCCTGCGGAGAAAACTCATTTCAGCCGCTTGTATCCGAGATCTCGTTCTTTCGGTCACAACCCAAAGCTCATGACCATAGATGAGGGTGGGAACGTAGATCGATCGGTAAATTGAGAGCTTTGCCTTTCGACTCAGCTCTCTCTTCACCACGACAGACCGGTACAGCGCCCGCTTCACTGCGGATGCTGCACCTATCCGCCTATCGATCTCACGCTCCAGTTTTCCCTCATTCGTGAACAAGACCCGAGATACTTAAACTCCTCCACTTGGGGCAGGACCTCCTCCCCGACCCGGAGAGGGCATGCTACCCTTTTCCGGCTCAAGACCATGGCCTCGGATTTGGAGGAACTGATCCTCATCCCGGCCGCATCACACTCGGCTGCAAACCGCTCCAGCGAAAGCTGTAGATCACGAACTGATGAAGCCAATAGGACCACATCATCTGCAAAAAACAGAGAAGCGATTCCAAGGCCACCAAAACGGATCCTCTCAACACCTTGGCTGCGCCTAGAAATTCTGTCCATAAAAGTTATGAACAGAATCGGTGACAAAGGGCAACCTTGGCGGAGTCCAACTCTCACTGGAAACGAGCCTGACTTACTGCCGGCAATGCGGACCAAGCTCTGACACCGGTCGTACAGGGACCTAACAGCCCATATCAATGGGCCTGGTACCCCATACTCCCGGAGTACCCCCCACAGAACCCCCCGAGGGACGCGGTCGAATGCCTTTTCCAAGTCCACAAAGCACATGTAAACTGGTTGGGCAAACTCCCACGCGCCCTCCAGGACCCTGCTGAGGGTGTAGAGCTGGTCCAGTGTTCCACGACCAGCACGAAAACCACATTGCTCCTCCTGAATCCGAGGTTCGACTATCCGACGGACCCTCCTCTCCAGAACCCCTGAATAGACCTTACCAGGGAGGCTTAAGAGTGTGATCCCCCTATAGTTGGAACACACCCTACGGTCCCCCTTTTTGAATAGGGGAACCACCACCCCAGTCTGCCAATCCAAGGGAACTGCCCCCGATGTCCACGCGATATTGCAGAGTCGCGTAAGCCAACACAACCCCACAACATCCAGAGCCCTAAGGAACTCAGGACGAATCTCATCCACCCCCGGAGCCCTGCCACCGCGGAGCTTTTTAACCACCTCGGCGACCTCAGCACCAGAGATTGGAGAGCCCGACCCAAAGTCCCCAGGCTCCGCTTCCTCAGTGGAAGACGTGCCAGTAGGATTGAGGAGGTCTTCGAAGTATTCCGCCCACCGACTCACAACATCCCGAGTTGAGGTCAACAGCACGCCATCCCCACCATAAATGGTGTTGGTCGCATACCGCTTTCCCCCCCTGAGACGCCGGATGGTGGACCAGAATCGCCTCGAAGCCGTACGGAATTCATTCTCCATGGCCTCTTTGAACTCCTCCCACGCCCGAGTTTTTGCCTCAGCAACCACCAGAGCTGCATGTCGCTTGGACTGTCGGTACCTATCTGCTGCTTCTGGGGTCCCACAGGCCAAAAAGGCCCAATAGCACTGCTTCTTCAGCTTGACAGCATCCCTCACTAACGGTGTCCACCATCGGGTTCGAGGGTTGCCACCACGACAGGCACCAACAACCTTGCGGCCACAACTCTGATAAGCTACCTCGACAATAGAGGCGCGGAACATGGCCCACTCGGGCTCAATGTCCCCCGCCTCCCTCGGAACGTGTTCAAAGCTCTCCCGGAGGTGGGAGTTAAAGCTCCGTCTTACTGGAGACTGCCAGACATTCCCAACAGACCCTCACAATACGTTTGGGTCTGCCAGGTCTGACCGGCATCCTCCCCCACCATCGGAGCTAACTCACCACCAGGTACACATACATACATTGTGTCAGTGGACAGCTCCGCCCCTCTCTTCACCCGAGTGTCCAGGACATGCGGCCGCAGATCAGATGAGACGACAACAAAGTCGATCATCGAACGGCAACCTAGGGTGTCCTGGTGCCAAGAGCACATATGTACACCCTTATGCCTGAACATGGTGTTCGTTATGGACAATCCATGACGAGCACAGAAGTCCAATAACAGAACACCACTCGGGTTCAGATCAGGGGGGCCGTTCCTCCCAACCACACCCCTCCAGGTCTCACTGTCATTGCCCACGTGAGCGTTGAAGTCCCCCAGTAGAACAAGGGAGTCCCCAGGAGGCGCACTCTCCAATACCCCCTCCAAGGACTCCAAAAAGGGTGGGTAATCTGCGCTACCGTTTGGCGCATAGGCTCAGAATATTAAGACATAATTTTTAAAATAATAAAATAAAAATATTTCAAAATACTCATTTATCGTGGGTGTTTGGGACCACGCCTACCCACGAAAAGAGAAAAACCACGATGTATGGATACAGTAGTTCAAGTTCAAGTTCGGTAAACTTTGTCATAACATGTGCCAGGTTGCAATCACACCCCTGTTACTTACAACTTTCCTTCTTAAATAAACAATTTAAATTTAAATACTGTAACATTTTAAATAAACAATCCATGCTTCATGGACACTCACAACCAGGCTATGTGTGAGAAAGGCTATGCTAGCAGATGCAAGTAGGCCATAAGCCATTGAAAGTCCTTTATCTAATGCCTATGTTGCCATTTCTGACTGATATGCCTCTCAACTTTTACAAGTCTCTGTTTGTGAAACAAACTTTCTGTGTATTCTAAAAGTGGGAACTGGTGAGTTTGTTTATTTTTGTTTGTTTGCTTGTTTGTTTGTTTGTTTGTTTGTTTCTAGAGCTAGAATGCTAGTGCTAGCCTCCAGGTTATTGTATTGGGCTCTGTGATTGCTACATTTATTTGAATGTTCTTATAGAAAAAATAATTATCAAACATTAATACTTTTCTATACTAAATGTCACTGATGGTGCTATACTATTTCTGAACACCTGCATTTTTATTGATCTGGAAAATGAAAAATAAGCCTCTTGCAATAAGTAACTAGCTCCTAATGTTATTATTGAAGCCTTTAAATTGAAGGTACATTGAAATGGTGAAATGTTATTGCTCTATTGTGTGCTAAGATGAAATATTATGACCTTTAATATAAAGAATATTTAAGCGTACTCAAATAATGAACTTGATTCTATTTATATTATGAACTATACTAATGATCATAAAACATGTGCAGGTATTGCTTATATTTTTTATGGTTTTGATATTGATAAAGCCCAGGGTTATTGATTATTATGTCTGTTTCACACAGGCCAGGTTCATGTTTCTATGTCTGTTGTTGAGCTGACCAGACTAGATGTAGAGCTAACACTAGTTTCAAACCAGGAGATTGGTTGTATCATCAGAACTCCTTCCAGCATGGTAGGAGTTGCTTTCAGCCTGCAGCTAGATTCTCAATCCTGACTGTATACATACATACATATATACATACATACATACACACACATACATACATATATGTATATATATGAAGTTGAAGTTGGTAAAGATAAGATATATATATATATATGTATATATATATATATA
>JBBPBX010051901.1:0-24409 GCA_038048925.1 Garcialebias charrua
AAATGTCAATGTCAGAACCTTCATTTTATTTTTATAGATGTACTTTTTATACTTTTATACTAGTACTATGCAAAAACTCAGGACAGTATTACACTTTTATTATTTCATTTTATGCTTATGTTTATCAAATGTTTTAGTAATTAAATGGTTACTGTTGCACCGAAGGGACTGAGAGAAACGCAATTTCAATCCTGTGTATGTCCTGTACATATTGCAGTTTTGACAATAAAGTTGACTTTGACTTTATTCATGCGTTTATTTACCTGATTGAGTCAACATCCAGTCAAATATAAAACAGTCAGTATTCATAAAGAGGCCACACTTTATTTGTACTCGTATAAAGTTTCAGTCGGGTTGTTTTCGAGCCCGGGGCTGCAGAGCAGGTCTTGTAAAGTCATTTAGCGTAGCGTGACCTCTGACTGAGGCCTCCACACACGGGCTTTGTGGATCGATCCACCCGTCAGCGCACGAGTTGAGCTGTTATCACACACAGTTACCGCGACGCGTGCGTGTGTAAGTGTGTGTGCAGGGCAGCGTTTGCAGCGAGATGATGAAACGATCACTGTCAGCTCTGATAGAAATCTCAGCGACGCTGATGTGAATAACATCTCGTCCTGAATTGGTGGTTTCCTTTGCTTCGTTGGGAAGGAGTCGCAGCGCAGAGACGTAAACTGAGATCTCTCCCTGATGATAATTTGTTTTGACCGAGTTTTCTCGCCTGTTCGCAGGAATGAATTATGCATTGACGTTCTGAAATTAACTTGAGCTCTGGGTTTCTGGGAGCTGGAGATGTTGGGGGAGGTTTGACCTTCCTGGGTGTGGGTACGAGGCGGGGCTGGCACTTCTGGGAGCGTGGTCGGTTTCAGTGTTCTCACATCGGCGCAGTTTTCTCTTTCGGTACGACTCTGGGAACTAAACGAGTCATTGGTTCATTCAGGGCGGGTCCCCACATCATAAAAATTACCAGAGAGTTTTAACAAGCCTGGCTCAGGAACAAATCAACATTTTTCTTACATAAGTTTTTTTTTTTTTTTTGGTTGTAATGAGCTGAAACAAACCATGAGCTTTATAATATCAAACCTGAAATGTTTATAATGATAATAACTTTCATTTTTTATTAAAAAAGCGCCTTTCAGGACACCCAAGGACACTTTACAGCAAGAAACATCAGATAAGATTGTGTAAAAACAAACACAGTGTAAAAAGACCAACAGGAATGAATTAAAATATAAAACACATAAAAGAAAGTTAAGAAGGATAAGCGAGTCCAACGAGATGTGTTTTAAGAGTTGTCTTGAACAGAGACAGAGAGGTGGTGTTTCGTAGAGAGTTCCAGAGGTGAGGGGCAGAGCAGGTGAAGGCCCTGCTCCCCATGATGGTAGAGGGTACATGGTGCAGCGAAGAGGAGGATCTGAGAGAGCGAGAGGAGATGGAGATGTTTAGGAGGTCAGATAGGTAAGGAGGGGTAAGATTATGGATAGCTTTGAAAGTGAGAAGAAGAATTTTGAAGACGGTGCGCTTTTTAACCGGGAGCCAGTGGAGCTGCTGCAGGACAGGAGTGATGTGGTTATAGGAGTGGGGTTTGAGTGATGACACGGGCAGCTGAGTTCTGGATCATCTGTAGCTTCTGAAGAGATTTGTTGGGGAGGCCATAAAGAAGGGAGTTGCAGTAGTCGATCCGGGAAGTCACAAGACTGAACAAGGATGGCTGTGGAGTGGGATGAGAGAGAAGGACGGAGACGGTTAATATTTCGGAGATGGGGCAGACATAGTTACATTGTTGATGTGTGAAGTGAAGTAGAGAGTGGTGTCAAGGATGACACCGAGACTCTTGACCTGAGATGAGGGGGGGATAGCAGAGAGTTGTTATCGGGGATGAGAAGATGCTCTGATTTTGAAATAGAGTTTTTGGTACAGACAAAGATGATTTCAGTTTTGTTGCTGTTTAGTTGAAGGAACTTGTTAGAAAACCAGCCATTGAGTTCACTGAGACAGTTGGTGAGGATGGAGGGTGGGTGAGTGGAGTTTGGTTTGGTTGACAAGTAGAGCTGTGTGTCATCAGCATAACAGTGGAAATGGACACCAAATTTGCGGAAAATGTGACCTAGAGGAAGGAGGTAAATGATGGAGGAGGGGTCCGAGGACAGAGCCTTGGGGCACACACGTGGAGACAGCGGAAGACGAACAGAAGGACTTAAGCTGAATGAACGGAGTGCGGTCAGAGAGATAAGATTTGAACCAGTCTAACGGGGTACCTGAGATGCCAATGGAGGTTAGTCTGTTGAGGAGGATAGAATGACAGATGGTGTCTTATGTGAAGGATAGAACCTCGTTAGGAAAGTAGAAACACCTGCTTACAGGTAAAACCTCACTCGGCTGCTGCTAGTTCAGGACTCCCCAGAGTGTTGCGCATTACCGTTGGTTCTCAATGTTCTGGTGAGTCGCAGAGGAGTGCAGTCCTGTCACTTGGGCTTTGAACATCCATCCATCCATCCATCCATCCTTCTTTTCCTGCTTCTTCATTTTTTGTAGCAGGGTCACTGGTACCCATGTCCAGCTATCACTGTGCGAGATGCGGGGGACACCCTGGACAGGTCTTCAGTCCATCACATGAAGACAAACAACCGTTCACGCTCTCACTCACACCTAGGGACAATTTACCAATCAGCCTATCATCCATGTTTTTGGTCTGTGGGAGGAAAACCCACGCATGCACGGAGAGAACATGCAAACTCCACGCAGAAAGGTCCCGGGCTGGGGTTTGAACCAGCGACCTTCTTGCTGAGAGGCAACAGCTCTGCCATCTGAGCCACCGTGCCACCCCGTTTTGAACATGTTCTATAAATCTGTATGGCAAAGTTCTTATAAATAAATAAAAAGTCAGAGTTGTCCGTCTCAAGAGCTTTCATGTCCACGTTGACGATGAATAACTTGAAATAAACTGATCCGAATCTTTGCTCATGTTAAAAGCGCTTGCCAGTGGAAAAAAATTATAAATGCTGCCAAGGTGGTAACAAATCAGGCGGAGGTGGGCAATGCAATAATATGTTTGGCCTAGAATACAGTCTTGCACACGGTGCACACAAAAATAGTCTGATTTCATTCAACCTTTATGCAGACGATGTGGTTGTTTGCTTCAGCAAGCGTTTCGTCCACTAAAAGTTAGCAAAACAGGTAGTTTATTTATTTCTCAAACACTGTTTACACCCCGAAGCTAGTTAGCTTAGCGTGGAGGCTAGAACTAGCATGGTCAACCTGGAAGTGATTGACTCGGACAGTGTTTGCAGTGACGCTGCTCCATTCTGTCGTGGTAAAAAGAGAGCTGAGCCGAATACGAGAAAATAATCCAAACAGTTGTAACAAAACAGTTGTGTTCGTTGTGTTGCTTCATGTTCCCCAGTGTTTGTGTAAACATTAAAAACTGTCAAAATGTCCATTTTTATTCATGTCCTGTGTCTGCCAAGCTTACCCTCTGCTGTGGGAGTGAAACCCCAGCTGAGATGGAAACCAGTTTCTCAAAGAGCACATTATCATTATGGCGCACGCTGCGTCTAAAAACAGAAAAGAGGCGGCATGTGTTGATTTTTGTCATTTCACGTCGTTTGCAAAGCGGCCGCAGAAGGTCTGTTTGTTTCTGCTGGAAAAATACAACAACATATGGGACTCGGCTTGGAGCTGATGATAAGAAGGATTTATTTTGGGAGAGTGGAAACCACAAAACCTATTAGAGTTTATGTATAAATCACATGTTTTACATGCTTTAAAGACTTCCGTGGTCGACCTCAGAGCCGGGTCTGTGAAAGGGATATCCGCTCATCATTCACTGCTGGGCATTTAAACGGAAAGACTGTTTGTAAACATATACTTTAGTCTTATTTGGGTCAAAACTTTCAGACGAGTTTCTTAAGACGTTTCAAAATGCAGCTGGAGAAACTGTGTTGTCTGCAAAAATCCAGAGTGAATGCTGAAAGCTGAACGAGTTGAGTTGATAGAACGTGTTAAAAGAAGCTAAAAGTGAGTTCAAACAAAGTTCAAACAAGCAAAAACAAAAACATGAGCGTAATTATACCTGAAGTAAGCTAGCTGAAATAATAATTAAAAAAAATTAACTGTGCTAAAAGCTAAAAGAAGAAAAACTGACGTTACTGTTTTAGCAAATTACTGTAGATGCTAAAGGAAAAATCCGTAAAACGATCTCAGAAGTAGCTAAATGTAAAACGGTAATATGCTTATTACCGTTTTACATTACAGTACATACATCAAACAGTAAGGAAATTTAGCAAAACAGATGCTAAAATTACCAGAACTGTAGTTAAATGACAAAAATAGTAGCTAAAATGGACCAAAACAGATGCTAAAATTACCTAAACAGTAGCTATATTACCAAAACAATAGCTAAAATGACCAAGCAGTAGTTAAAATTTGCTGAACAGTAGGTAAAATGACCCAAGCAGATGCTAAAATGACCTGAACTGTATCTACAATGGACCAAATAGTAGCTAAAATGACCAAAAATGTAGTTAAAATGACCAAATAATTGCTAAAATGAACAAACCAATAGCTAAAATGACCCAAATGGATGCAATGATCCAAACAGTAGCTAAATGACCAAAAATGTAGCAAAAATTGCTCAAACTGTAGCTAAAATGACCCAAACAGTAGCTAAATTATCTAAACAGTAGCTAAAATGACCAAAACAATAGCTAAAATGACCAAGCAGTAGTTAAAATTTGCTGAACAGTAGGTAAAATGACCCAAGCAGATGCTAAAATGACCTGAACTGTATCTACAATGGACCAAATAGTAGCTAAAATGACCAAAAATGTAGTTAAAATGACCAAAATATATGCTAAAATGAACAAACCAATAGCTAAAATGACCCAAATGGATGCAATGATCCAAACAGTAGCTAAAATGACAAAAAATGTGGCTAAAATGGCTCAAACTGTAGCTAAAATGACCCCAACAGTAGCTAAATGACCCAAACAGTAGCTAAAATGACCAAAACAGTAGCTAAAATGACCAAAACAGTAGCTAAAATGACCAAAACAGAGTAGCTAAAATGACCAAAATTGTTGTTAAAATTACCAAAAAATATGCTAAAATGAACAAACCAATAGCTAAAATGACCCAAATGGATGCAATGATCCAAACAGTAGCTAAAATGACAAAAATGTGGCTAAAATGGCTTAAACATAGCTAAAATGACCCAAACAGTAGCTAAATGACCCAAGCAGTAGCTAAAATGACCAAAACAGAAGCTAAAATGACCTAAACAGTAGCTGAAATGACCCAAGCAGTAGCTAAAATGACCAAAACAGATGCTAAAATGACAAAAACAAAAGTTAAAATTTGCCAAACAGTAGGTAAAATGACCCAAGCAGATACTAAAATGATCTGAACTGTAGCTAAAATGGACCAAATAGTATCTAAAATTACCAAAAATGTAGACTAAAATAACAAAAAATATGCTAAAATGAACAAAACAATAGCTAAAATGACCCAAAGGGATGCAATGATTCAAACAGTAGCTAAAATGACAAAAACTGTAGCTAAAATGGCTCAAACTGTAGTTAAAATGACCCATACAGTAGCTAAAATGTCCCAAGCAGTAGCTAAAATGACAAAAACAGTAGCTAAAATTAGTGAAACGGATGCAAAAGCTAAATAGATAAATCGGTAGCTAAAGTTAGCAACCACTGCTGAAGCTAAAAGAAGCAGAACAGTTGCTCAAATATGTAGAATAATAGCTAGAATCAGCAAAACAGGAACTAAAAGCCAAAAGTAGCAAAGCAGGTTCTAACAGCAGACAAATACTTGTAGTAGGTAAAAGCAGATGATCAGTAGCCAAAAGTAACAAAGGGCTAGCTTAAAGATGAAGATGGTAGATCCATATTTAAAAGCTGTTAGATAAGTTAGGTTCCTAACTAAAATGCTTCAGCAGAAATTGAAGTCAACTTGTTTGTGTTTGTTTCCGTCTCCTAGTGGAGTTCGACAGGGAGCTGTCCCTGCAGCGCCATCACCACAAGGAGTTTAAATTCAACCTGTCCCAGATCCCGGAGGGCGAGGCCGTCACCGCCGCCGAGTTTCGCCTCTACAAGGAGTGCGTGAGCGGGGCGTTCCGCAACGACAGCTTCCTGCTCAAAGTCTACCAGGTGGTCAAGGAGCATCCCGACAGGTAAACCAAAAAAACAGACTCTTCTGCACCAAGGTCCTGCTCATTGTTAAAGTAAAGAGCGTATGGCTGAACCCTCTTGTCAGATTGGATTGCATGTTTTTATACTAACCTGTAAATAATGTGTAATGCCATGCAGGGGTATTTTAACGACAAGTGTGAAAACTTCTGCACACAAGTAGGCAAATGTTATGTTACCTTCCCCTGAGTGCTGTCCTCTGTATGTTTGTAATGCAAAACTGAGAAAAGCTCCTTCTCTCAAAACTAGCGCAGCTTCAAAATTACGTTGTTCCCTAAAAAAGGCTAACACCTGCCAAACATTTACATAACATCTGCAGGGGAGATAAATATGGCAGGGCCCCTGAATGATATCTGTGTTTTCTGAAACCCGTCCACCGAGGAACAGCAAAAACACTACAGGTTCTTCAGAGATGCTGCAGTCGGTGTGTTGGAGGTCACGATCAGCAAATGCCACACGAAATAGCTCAATATTGGTATAAATGACAGAGTTATAGCCATTTTTGTGTTAGCAGATGTAGCTGCGTCGTCCATTTTGTATTTCAAACGAAGAACTTTGATTAGTTAGCACTCCGAGCATGTGTTAGGGACTCCTTCAGCTGCTGTCACACCAAACTGTAGCTCAATATCTTGAAAATTAACAAAGTCGCAGCTATTTTTGTGTTTGCTCTACCATGTACTTCATTGATATGATTTAGTATGGCAGGCACCAGTAATGTATAAATTTAAAATATATCCTGTGTGTTTGTGCCAAAACGTACATTTAGTATTGAGCTACTTATTTGCTGCATTCCTTCGTCTCTATATTCTGTGGTTGTTGGGCTCCAGTCTGAAGGTTAGACCTTTAGTTTTTGAAGATATTTGGAGATGAAAGGGCCCAGATATCTCATATTTCTGCATTATTGTAGGCCACGTTTTGCACCTTGAAGATAATTACAGCTGACATTGCCCATCATGGGGTGTGAAAACACGCAAGTTGCACTGTGGTTTCCTTTGTAAGCTACTTCAGCATACTTTCAGCTGTTTTAACCATTCATACTTTCAAAAATTCAACTTGTTCAAGAAAACACAACTATATCCTTTGTAACTTTTATACTTTAAAAATGTTTACCTTTATTTGACAGTTTTTTCTAATTGAAATGAATAAAAAGACTTAAAATCTTTGAAAACCTTTGCGTTTTTTTAAATCTCATTTAGCATGCTCACTACAACTTTAGATCTTAATTGACGTTTTGCATTTTTTAAATTCTTAGTTACAGTTTTGCTTATTTTAGCTTTTTGCCATGGTTTTGCTAGCCTGGTTGAAACCAGACCCTTGTCCTTCACTTCGCTTTGGACTAGGGTCTGGACTTTCTCCATAGAGAAACGATTTCTCCTGGAGATTTTTGAATGGACCAATCAGAGAACAGAAGGCGGAGTTTTGTTAGTTTAGCCTGGCGAGGTCCAGGCTATTCAGATAAATAGCTCAGAAACCACTCGGTGGATATTTTTTCTGCTACCAGTGTGTAATTATATGGCTCTAATTTACTGACTGTTGGCCTAGATGAAACATTTGAGATAAAATTCGATTTTTTATCATTTATTTTCGTAGCGCACCCGAGGCTGTTTGGAAAATGTCAAACCGAAACTATTTAAATCCAGCAGATTTGACCATTTCGTGAATTGATTTAGGAACTGTTAAGCTCAGGAACACTTCTGATATAACGTCAGCTAAGAAATATATTTTTTATCAGCAGAGAAATAATAGTTTTTTACCTTGTTTTATTGAAAATTCCTTCGTGGCGGCAGCCATTTTGAATGACGACGTCAGTCGACGTCGTTCAAAACTCCGCCTTCTGCTCTCTGATTGGTCCGGTCAAAAATCGGCCGGAGAAATCGTTGTCTATGGGAGGAATCCCAGACTGTGCAGTGAAGGGAAATGAGAATTGAGCGGAGCTGTGCAGGAAGGCGAGGGCCAGGCTATGGTTTTGCTGGTTTTAGCTTGTAACTGTTCTGCTGATTTTCAGCATCTAGCTAGTGTTTTACTAGTTTCAGATTATAGCTACTAATTTGCTGTTCTTAGTTTGTAGTACGGATGTGCTGTTAGTTTGTAGCTACTGTTTGGCTGAACTCAACTTATAATTCCTGTTCTGCTGGTCTTAGCTTTTAGCTACTGTTCTGCTGGTCTTAGCCTTTGCCTGTTAGTTTGTAGCTACTGTTTTGCTGAACTCAGATTGTAGCTCCTATTCTGTTGGTCTTGGAATTTAGTTCCTATTTAGCTGATTTTATCTTATAGCTATTGTTCCTCTGATCTTAGCTTGTAGTTACTGTTTTGCTGAACTCAGCTTGTAGCTACTGTTCTGCTGGTCTTAGCTTTTAGCTACTGTTCTACTGATTTTCTCTTAAAGCTGTTGTTCTGCTGGTCTTAGCTTGTAGCTATGGTTTGGCTGTTAGTTTGTAGCTATTGTTTTGCTGATAGTTCCTGTTCTGCTGGTCTTAACCTTTAGCTATGGTTTGGCTGTTAGCTTGTAGCTACTGTTCTGCTGGTCTTAGCTTGTAGCTACTTTTATGATGGCCTTAGCTTTTAGCTACTGTTCTACTGATTTTCTCTTAAAGCTGTTGTTCTGCTGGTCTTAGCTTGTAGCTATGGTTTGGCTGTTAGTTTGTAGCTATTGTTTTGCTGAGCTCAACTTATAGTTCCTGTTCTGCTGGTCTTAACCTTTAGCTATGGTTTGGCTGTTAGCTTGTAGCTACTGTTCTGCTGGTCTTAGCTTGTAGCTACTTTTATGATGGCCTTAGCTTTTAGCTACTGTTCTACTGATTTTCTCTTAAAGCTGTTGTTCTGCTGGTCTTAGCTTGTAGCTATGGTTTGGCTGTTAGTTTGTAGCTATTGTTTTGCTGAGCTCAACTTATAGTTCCTGTTCTGCTGGTCTTAACCTTTAGCTATGGTTTGGCTGTTAGCTTGTAGCTACTGTTCTGCTGGTCTTAGCTTGTAGCTACTTTTATGATGGCCTTAGCTTTTAGCTACTGTTCTACTCATTTTCTCTTAAAGCTCATGTCCTTCTGGTCTTCGCTTGTAGCTACGGTTTGTAGTTACTGTTTTCAGCTTGTTCATTTTGTTTAGCTAAGTTTAGCCTTTGTTTTGATCATTCCAGCTTTAACAGCTCTGTTTCAGCTTCTTCAGCAGTCATTCAGCGTTCACTCTGCATTTTCTTATTATTTTGCTCCCCCCCCCCCCTGTAAAACCGTAGCTAAATAATCAAGCGATCTGCAGGAAGCCAAATACCTTCCCGCCGCCCCTCCACTGAGTCAAACCCTGCCTCCTGGTTCGGCTCCGGGCGCTTCATTATCTGGACACCCTTTGTACTCGTCATTTGATTGGAGCGGTTTCTCTTAACAGCGGGTCAGGAATGTGAGGGATCCCACCACCAGAAATGTGACAGACCCCTCGTGAGAGTGACCAGCGGTTTTTATTATCCCGCCACCATGAAAATAACTGTAACATCCTGTGTCTGTTTGGCCGTCTGTTAGCAAAAAAAATCTCATGAAACAGTGGATGGATGTAAATGAAAGTAATTACTGTACAGTATATGTTCAGCTACAAACGCAGGATGATCGCCAACACAAAATTAACTATAACTCAGCCAATTTTACAAACATTGTGCTCATATCTGGTGTGGTAGTAGCTGAGAGTCATCCGCAGTGCACACGTCGAGCACTAACCGATGGTTTGAGAGCTTTTAAAATGTTCAGCCGCAAGACGATGAGCGAAATGCATTTCTTCAAAGAACTCTACTTTTGTTTTTTGTGGCTCGTCTCACTTGGGGTCCAACTTTAAACTTCCATGTTCATTCCTTCATTTAAGCGTAATTGAGTACCGTATATTCCGGTCTATAAGTCGCCGTTTTTTTAAACTAATTTTCATGTCCTGCGACTTATAGGGCGACGCGACATATTTAGGGATTTTTTCCCATATTTTTTAGACCAATTTTTGGCTGAGATATGACCGTTTCCATTCATTCTGACGAAAAAAAAAATGGAGCAGTACCACTTTCGGCCGCTAGGGTCCACCGACCGTTCCCAGCTCATGTGTCCGACAGAAGCCTCCTCTGCTCTGACTCACTCTGTCGCAGCACGGCCTCCTGCTCTCTGGAGCTCTGAACTACTGTTAGCTCAGTGTTTGTTAGCAAAATAGCTCAAGAACCACAGGACAGATTTTGATGAAACTTACAGAAAGTAATCACTGGATGGATATTTACAACGCATTAGCTTTAGGAGATGTTTGAGCTAAAATTCGATTTATTTATAATTTATTTTCGCAGCGCGCAACCATTTGGAAGACCGTCAAAGCGAAACAATTTAAATCCAGCTGATTTGACCATTACGTGCATTTATTAAGGAAAAGTTAAGCTCAGAAACACTTTTACTATAATGTCAGCAAACAAATATATATTTTTAGGTGTTTATCTTGTTAAATTTTAAAGAAATGAAGCGTATCCGCTCGCTGCGCGTGCACGCTTTGCAGCACCGACGTAGCGAAACTATTTTTTTTAATTCAGCTGATTTGACCATTACGTGCATTTATTAAGGAAAAGTTCAGCTCAGACACATCTTTGCTATAATTTTCAGCAAACAAATAATTGTTTTTAAGTGTTAATCTTGTTAAAGTCCTACCGTGCACGCTCCTGTGGCCATTTGCAGTGACGCGTAACATACGCGACGCGTGAGCGGTGACGCATAATAGATGCGACGTATACAGAGGTGCGAGACGTTTATGGATTTTTCCACTTTATTGGACATAATTGGACTGATGCGACATATAGGGCGGAGCGACTTAAAGGACGGAAAGTACGGTATTTAGAAAGCGCTATACAACTAAAATGTATTATTATTATTATTAATATTCATTCTTTCAAGAGATATGAACAATTGTTCATTCTGGCCAACGTGTAAAACTCATAGAAGACACAGAAGCTTCTGCCTCCCAATGAGCAAAGCAAAAACCATTTAAAGGGAGTCTTCTGTGACCTTTGACCTTATTATCCAGCTGATTTTCATCTACTGTAGTCTCTGCTGTATAATGGATTCCCTGTTGTCCTTTGAGCACCGTGTGTGATGACGGTACCGAACCTTCTGCGTGCTGACCCGACAGCAAAGCCGTCAGGTCCACTCTTGTTGCAGACCAGTAACGCGGGGCTGCGGGGGCTTTCGGCGAACACCTGGACGACTGCGAGGCTTTGATGTCGGTTCTGAAGGGCGGTCCGGCTGCCGTGTTATTACTCCTGCCCTGGGACATCAGGAGGACGGGCCCTCTTATCACTCACATGCTCTCTTCTCATTAAAAAGTCACACTTCTTCTTCTTCTTCTCCACACATTCCTCCTGACTCCTTCACACACAAATGGTCTTAACACACGTCCATCTTGATGCCAGACGTTTACTTCCTTCCTGTTCTCAGACCCTCAGAGGTCAGATGTACAGTGAAGTAGAATAAGGTCTGTCCCGGCAGTTTCCCTTAATGTTCCTGTCGTTACAGGAGAACGTCTCCGTCGTTCTTGAGGTTTGAGTCCATGTTGTTTTTTTGTTGTTGTTGTGTTGCTTCAGAGAGGCGGATCTGTTCCTGCTGGAGTCTCGCAGACTTTGGGCCACCGAGGAGGGCTGGTTGGAGTTCGACATCACGGCGACCAGCAACCTGTGGGTGATGAGTCCGGTCCACAACCTGGGTCTGCAGGTCGGCGTGGAGACCAGCAGCGGTGAGCGTCGCCACAAGGGCTTCTCAACGTTTATGAGGAAAATCCAAAGATCAGCTAAAGACATTACACGACACCAAGAAAGGTTCTGCTGAAGAAACTTAAACTGCTGTTCAAGCTAAAAGAAGTAGGATCGAAGCTAAATGCTAAAACGGCAAAATGATTTTACCTTCTAGTGCTAATTAGTGTTCTGCTTCTTTTAGCTTCTAGTGTTCACATTTAGCTGTTAGCTAGTGTTCTGCTTCTTTTCACTTCTGGTGTTCTCAATTAGCCGTTAGCTAGTGTTCTGCTTATTTTAGCTTCTAGTGCAGTTAGCTAGTGTTCTGCTTCTTTTAGCTTCTAGTGTTCACATTTAGCTGTTAGCTAGTGTTCTGCTTCTTTTAGCTTCTAGTGTTCACATTTAGCTGTTAGCTAGTGTTCTGCTTCTTTTCGCTTCTGGTGTTCTCAATTAGCCGTTAGCTAGTGTTCTGCTTCTTTTAGCTTCTAGTGCAGTTAGCTAGTGTTCTGCTTCTTTTAGCTTCTAGTGTTCACATTTAGCTGTTAGCTAGTGTTCTGCTTCTTTTAGCTTCTAGTGTTCACATTTAGCTGTTAGCTAGTGTTCTGCTTCTTTTCGCTTCTGGTGTTCTCAATTAGCCGTTAGCTAGTGTTCTGCTTCTTTTAGCTTCTAGTGCTGTTAGCTAGTGTTCTGCTTCTTTTAGCTTTTAGTGTTCACATTTAACTGTTAGCTAGTGTTCTGCTTCTTTTAGCTTCTAGTGTTCACATTTAGCTGTTAGCTAGTGTTCTGCTTCTTTTAGCTTCTAGTGTTCTCATTTAGCTGTTAGCTAGTGTTCTGCTTCTTTTAGCTTCTAGTGTTCACATTTAGCTGTTAGCTAGTGTTCTGCTTCTTTTCGCTTCTGGTGTTCTCAATTAGCCGTTAGCTAGTGTTCTGCTTCTTTTAGCTTCTAGTGCTGTTAGCTAGTGTTCTGCTTCTTTTAGCTTTTAGTGTTCACATTTAGCTGTTAGCTAGTGTTCTGCTTCTTTTAGCTTCTAGTGTTCTCATTTAGCTGTTAGCTAGTGTTCTGCTTCTTTTAGCTTCTAGTGTTATTTTTGGAAGCAAAACACTAGTTAGCCTACAGTATAAGCTAAAAGTCATTTATAAGCTACATGTGGCAAAACTATAGCTAGAAGTTAAAAGCAAAAGCTTAGCTAAAAGTAGCAAAAGACCAGATAAATGTAGCAAAAATAGCCAAAAAACCTAAAAGCTGTAAAATGTATCAAAAGGCTAGCTAGAAGCTATAGGTAGCAAAAGGCTAACTTGAAGCTAAAAGTAGCAAAAGTCTGGCTAGAAGCTAAAAGTAAAAGGCAAGCTTAAGTTTAAATATAGCAAGAGGCTTGCTGAAAGCTAGAAGTAACTAGAGGCTAACTAAAAGTATCAAATAGGTGTCTAGAAGCTAACTGTATGATTAGGCTAGCTAAAAGGTACATGCATAAAAAGGCTATAGTTTTAAACGACTAGCTGCAAAAGGCTAGTTTAAAACCAGAAGTAGAAAGCTTACTAAAAGCTAAAAGCCACAAGAGGCTAACTAAAAAATATCAAAAAGTTGTCTAGGAGCTAAATTTATGACAAGGCTAGCTAAAATTGCAAAAGGTTAACTAAAAGCTAAAATTTGCAAAAAGCAGGTTTAAAACTAAACATAGTAACAAATAGCTAAACGTAAAAAGAGGCTAACTAAAACTATCAAAAAGCTATCTAAAAGGTGGGCTACATGTAAACAAAGGCAAGCTAAAAGTTGCAAAGGGTTAGCTAAAATTAAAAGCTGCAAAAGGCTAGTTTAAAACCAGAAGTAGCAAAAAAAGCTCGCTAAAAGCTAAAAGCCACAAGAGGCTACTAAAAGTATCAAAAAGTTATCTA
The DNA here is from genome assembly GCA_038048925.1 of Garcialebias charrua. Classification (NCBI taxonomy): domain Eukaryota; kingdom Metazoa; phylum Chordata; class Actinopteri; order Cyprinodontiformes; family Rivulidae; genus Garcialebias; species Garcialebias charrua. The sequence continues at coordinate 13,813 of JBBPBX010051901.1, forward strand.
GAAGCTAAATTTATGACAAGGCTAGCTAAAAGCTAAAACCTGCAAAAAGCAGGATTAAAACTAATAGTGCAGTAAAAAGCTAGCAAATAGCTAAAAGTAAAGAGGCTAGCTAAAACTATCAAAAAGTATCGAAAAGATACACGTATAAAAAGGCAAGCTAAAAGTTGCAAAAGGCTAGCTAAAAGGTACATTTATAAAAAGGCTAGCTAAAATCTTAAATCTACAAAAGTCTAGCTTAAAACCAGAAGTATCAAAAAGCTACATAAAAGCTCAAAATAACAAGAGGCTTACTAAATCTATCAATTTGCTTTCTAAAAGTAGAATGTAGCAGAACAGCAGTAAAACACTGAAAGTAGCAAAAGGACAGCTAAAAGCCAAAAGCACCTAAATGCTACTTTGAAGCTAAAGTAACACAGGAAACAAAAATAGCCGGTGTGTTAGAGAACAATGATTCTGAAGGGGTTGAAGAGATGTCAGCGTGTTTAAAAAGTTACAAAACCCAAAAGTCTGAGCACCAGTCTCCTGAATGAGCTGAATGTTTTGATAAGAGTGGCAAAAAAAATGCACAAAAATTAATAAACAGAAGATTAGTATGAATCAGCGTTCACACAATGAAACATCACCATCATTCGTATTGTTATTTCTTTTTTTACTAAATAAAACTCGCAGACTTATTAGAAGGACGAAAGGTAATGTTGCGCACCTGTTCACTACTGTCATTTCCTTTTTGAAGCAGGTCAGAGCATCAGCTGTAAGGAGGCGGGGCTTATAGGACGGGACGGTGCTCTGGAGAAGCAGCCCTTCATGGTGGCGTTTTTTAAAATCAGCGAGGTGCACATCCGCTCCGCCCGCTCCACCGGCGGCAAACGTCGACAGCAGAACCGCAACCGGTCCTCGCAACCCCGAGGGGGCTCCAGAGGTCTGGGCCCCGCAGGTCAGTCTACTGAACCATAACCTCATGGGAATGTAAATGCACAAAACTAATTTTATTAATGCCCTGAATGCATCCACAACTGGTTGAGATCACTGGATGGCCAGCACATGTTTGGTCTCTTTGAAAATCCTTGATGAATTAAACCCGACTCCTGCAGAATCTCCTAATCAGAGGGAAACTGTAGCTCAGGGATTATTTACATGATTTATTTTTACTGGCGCTTCCCCACCATGGATTAAGAGAAGTGGACCGCATCTCGAAAAATCTGAATCTCGAGTAAGAAACGGTTGTTTTTGTTCAGAACGGGAACAAAACCTGTGATTTATGAAGGGGGTTTCCCTGGATCTTTCCACACAGGCTGAGTTTCACGGTCGGCGGCGGCGGGAAGGTTTGGCTACAAATCCAATACAAAAGTGTATAAATTGGCACGTGTGTTTAATAATAAGTGAAGACTGGCTGGGTTTTATGTTCTCGTGGCATGAATTGAATCATCCATTGTAAATGAGGTAACAATTGCTCTCCTTTCAGCTGACCTCAGTCTTGTTTGCTACTGTAGCTACTTACCAGGTGATGTAATGAAGGATAATCCTGATAATATTAGCTTCCCAAGTACTTTAAATTAAATCAAACCTACTCTTCATCTAATTACGACTCAGCTTAGCCGCTCCTGCGAGGCTTCAGTTTGCAACCAGAGCCGGTTTGTTTGATCTTTGCCTGCATTTTAACAGTTTCTTCTAGAGTTGCATCAAAGTGAATGTTTAATCAAATTAATTTAATTCATGCAGCACTGATTATGCACTCACCGACGTCACAACGACGATAAATTTGCAACAAGTTGCACGGCCCGTGCAGCTCCTTATTCCTGGCAAGGAGCGAGAAAATAATCTAAAGCCTTTAAAATATAAAGCAAGCCAGTAAATTGTTCAAATGACTAAAATTGCATCATAAGTGGTCAAGTTCATTAAAGCCTGGAAAACTAGTGGGGAGTTATCATCGTCAAGGAAGACATGTGGTCATAAATATATCAATATGCATGCACACAAAGTCACTGTTTATAGGAAGAACTGAAGATTGTTTAGAGATTTTTGTGGGTTTCCAGTAAATTTAACGTGTTAAATGATCAAAGTGGACGATACAAACAGATGTTGGTGGAGTTGTAGGGGTGAGCAGGCGATGGGAATACCTGATGGGAAGTATAAACTGTCCCCGTTAGGGTCTTCCATGGCTCAAAAAGTTAAAAGTAGCAGAAACTCAGAGACATGCTGGTGTCAAACCTTCGTGTCTTTTCAACAAATTGTTGAAAATTAACAAATAAATTCTTGGGTTGAAACTGTCACATCAGTAAACAAGCTGCAAACTACCGTATTTTTTGGAGTATAGGTCGCACCTTTTTATAATTTTTTTCATGGCCTGCGACCTATACTCAGGTGCGACCTAAATATGGCTTTTTATAAAATAAGCTGATTTGTAATAATTTATTAACAGAAATTAAACTGAGACACACTCTTACAATAATGTCAGCTAACAAATATATTTTTTAGGTGTTTATCCTGCTAAAATTATTCATTTATTAAAGAAAAGTTCAGCTCAGACACATATTTGCTATAATTTTTTATCAAACAATTAATTGTTTTTAAGTGTTAATCTTCTTAAAAGCCTTGCTGTGCGCTCCTGTGGAAGAGACATTTGCAGCAGAGCTAAACACGGTCCACATTTTGACGTAGGTGCAACCTATACTCAGGTGCCACCTATATATGGATTTTTTCAATTATTTGGCAATAATTGGACAATGCGACCTATACTCGGGTGCGACCTATACTCTGAAAAATACGGTAAACTGAATCATCCAATAATGGTCATTCAGGTCATCTGGACAGTTTTTGTTTTTTTATTTGTGGAAAGATGTTTCTCCCTCTATCCAGAGGGCTTCATCAGTCTGAGGAGTCCCAAGTAAACTGTTTTCCCCACTGAGCATTACCCTCCTTTAGTGGACCAACCAGTTTGCTGGTGGTAAGATAGTTTCTGGGGGCTGTCCTGTCCCCCGTCGACTCCTCCCAGGCAGGCAGCCACAGCCAAAGTGGTTCAAGACATCAAAGTTCATGCTCAATCATCCAGGTACAAAATCTAATAATGGTCAGTTAGGTCGTCTGGACAGTTTTTTCTTTTTTTGTTGTTGTGGAAAGACATTTTGCCCTCTGTCCGGAGGGTGAACGGGGGACAGGACAGCCCCAGAAACAATCTTATCACCAGCAAACTGGTTGGTCCACTAAAGGAGGGCACTGCTTAGTGGGGAAAACTGTTTACTTGGGACTCCTCAGACTGATGAAGCCCTCTGGATAGAGCGAGAAACATCTTTCTACATTAAAAAATAAAAATAAAAACTGTCCAGATGACCTGACTGACCATTATTAGATTTGGTACCTGGATGATTGAGCATGAACTTTGACAAACTGAATGATAATTTTCTAAAAAAGTTTAGTTTGTGCTCCTAAAAGTGACGGACTCTTTGCTTTCGTACACTGAATCAAAGCAGCGAATATAGCACATGTCAGCTGGCTACCCGAGAAGCGTTTTGCCTCCTCTTCACCTCGTAAACTCAGTGTAATGGCTCTAACATCTGCAGGTAAACAGATGTGTTTGTGGGACAGGTTGGTTTTGTCCTCGCTGCTGCTCTCTGCAAATACCGGTACTCACTTTGCATGAAGATAAATTAGTCTCAAAAGTACCGGTAGTCACTAATGTATAAACACTTTTTCAAATGACATTTCAATTTGCAAAAGTAGGAATATTCTGAATATACAATTTGTCAAATACACGTGCACAAATCTGTGTAAGGATCAGTCAGCAGGCGTGCACGGATCAGCTTTAATGCGACTTGAGACTTTACTGCTCCATTCACAAAGGTAATGCTGCGTTCAAGGCTGGTGAAAACCTGGGACATTGGAGTCTCTCCAAATTTCCAGTTATTGGGAAAATACACATTTGTAACTTGACACAGTAGCTCATAAACCCCTAACATGAAACAGATCAGCAGCAACATGAAACAGATCAGCAGCAACATGAAACAGATCAGCAGCAACATGAAACAGATCAGCAGCAACATGAAACAGATCAGCAGCAACATGAAACAGATCAGCAGCAACATGAAACAGATCAGCAGCAACATGAAACAGATCAGCAGCAACATGAAACAGATCAGCAGCAACATGAAACAGATCAGCAGCAACATGAAACAGATCAGCAGCAACATGAAACAGATCAGCAGCAACATGAAACAGATCAGCAGCAACATGAAACAGATCAGCAGCAACATGAAACAGATCAGCAGCAACATGAAACAGATCAGCAGCAACATGAAACAGATCAGCAGCAACATGAAACAGATCAGCAGCAACATGAAACAGATCAGCAGCAACATGAAACAGATCAGCAGCAACATGAAACAGATCAGCAGCAACATGAAACAGATCAGCAGCAACATGAAACAGATCAGCAGCAACATGAAACAGATCAGCAGCAACATGAAACAGATCAGCAGCAACATGAAACAGATCAGCAGCAACATGAAACAGATCAGCAGCAACATGAAACAGATCAGCAGCAACATGAAACAGATCAGCAGCAACATGAAACAGATCAGCAGCAACATGAAACAGATCAGCAGCAACATGAAACAGATCAGCAGCAACATGAAACAGATCAGCAGCAACATGAAACAGATCAGCAGCAACATGAAACAGATCAGCAGCAACATGAAACAGATCAGCAGCAACATGAAACAGATCAGCAGCAACATGAAACAGATCAGCAGCAACATGAAACAGATCAGCAGCAACATGAAACAGATCAGCAGCAACATGAAACAGATCAGCAGCAACATGAAACAGATCAGCAGCAACATGAAACAGATCAGCAGCAACATGAAACAGATCAGCAGCAACATGAAACAGATCAGCAGCAACATGAAACAGATCAGCAGCAACATGAAACAGATCAGCAGCAACATGAAACAGATCAGCAGCAACATGAAACAGATCAGCAGCAACATGAAACAGATCAGCAGCAACATGAAACAGATCAGCAGCAACATGAAACAGATCAGCAGCAACATGAAACAGATCAGCAGCAACATGAAACAGATCAGCAGCAACATGAAACAGATCAGCAGCAACATGAAACAGATCAGCAGCAACATGAAACAGATCAGCAGCAACATGAAACAGATCAGCAGCAACATGAAACAGATCAGCAGCAACATGAAACAGATCAGCAGCAACATGAAACAGATCAGCAGCAACATGAAACAGATCAGCAGCAACATGAAACAGATCAGCAGCAACATGAAACAGATCAGCAGCAACATGAAACAGATCAGCAGCAACATGAAACAGATCAGCAGCAACATGAAACAGATCAGCAGCAACATGAAACAGATCAGCAGCAACATGAAACAGATCAGCAGCAACATGATGTGATATTTCACAGTGATTATTCTGGTTATTTATTCATGAGTCTAACAGCCTCAGGGTAGAAGCTGTTCCTCAGTCTAGTGGTTCTACACTTAATGCTCCTCAACCTCCTTCCTGAGGGGAGTGGGGCAAAAAGTGTGTGTGCTGGGTGAGTGTGGTCCTTCATGATGCAGGTGGCCCTCTTCCTGCATCTGGAGGTGTAAATGTCTGTGATGGTGGGGAGACTGACTCCAACATCTTCTGTGCAGCCTTCACCACTCTCTGCAGAGCTTTTCTTTCTGCAACTGTGCAGCCTCCATGCCACACGTTGATGCTGGAGCACAGGATGCTCTCCACTGCACATCTGTAGAAGGAGGGTGTTCACTCTTATGTTCAGGGGGGTGTAGGTGTGTTTGTTCCTTTTGAAGTCCTCAATCATCTCCTTTTTCTTCTTCACATTCATGTGAAGGTTATTCTCTCTGCACCAGCTCTCCAGGTGTTCCACCTCCTGCCTGTAGCTGGACTCATCATTGTTTGTGATGAATCCCACCACAGCTGTATCATCTGCAAACTTTACAATATGACAGCCTTTTGGCATTTGGCAGCCAATCGATTTTTGGCACAACACCGGCCCACATTTGTGGGTTGTCAACGGTGATGCCTAATAGATGCGACAAATACAGTGAAGCTGTGTATTAATCGATTACAGGTCGTCTTACAATGTAGATCCGTTCCTACGCGGCGTCGTAAACCGATTTTTGACTTAAGTTGGAATATACATACATACTGCACCATATACATGTACAGTACTGTATTACCAAGCACTTAGCCTATCCTAACACAGTACCCTACATAATTATCAAAAAACACATACGTTTGGGAGCCATAATGAAGGGCAAAAAGAGTCAATGGCCTACTACTAGGATGCTGTTGATGCCATTCTCCTCGGTCCATCCGCCGTACCTGTATTCCGTTTTCCGTTTACGACGTAAAACCACGTTCACAGTACAGTACAGTATTCCTCCGCCACTGCACCGCGTACAGTATAATATTTTCTGCGCAGCACCGCGTACACAATATTTTCCGCCGCTGCTTTACGTTTATGACTAAAAACCGGTCCATACGCCGTATTCCGCATTCCGTTTACGACACAATACCGCGTTCACAGTACAGTGCAGTGTATTCCTCTGCCGCTACGTTTACAACGTAAAATCGGTCTATCCACTGTATTCCACATTCCGTTCATGACGTAAAACCGCGTTCACAGTACAGTGCAGTGTATTCCTCCGCTGCTACGTTTACGACGTAAAACCGCTCTATCCGCCGTATTCCTGCACCGTGTACAGTTCAATACTGTATTCTTCCGCCGCAGCATCACGAAATTTATGACGTAAAACTGCGTAACTCGAAATAAGGCTTTTCATAGTAAATGGGAGAAGCGTCGTAACCACGAAACGTCGTAACTCGAGACCATCGTAACCCGAGGACTACCTGTATTCCACTTTATTAGACGTATTTGGACTGATGCGACTTATAGGGCAGTGCGATATATATACGGCGGAAAATACGGTAATCATCTGTTAGGTGCATTTAGACCCCATAGCCCCAGGGGCTTTGGTTATAACAGAGCTGTAAATAAGCCCAGTCAGTGAAAGTCTAAAGTCTTCCTTTGTTCCTGTTTGTATCAGAAGATTTTCTGTGAGGCAAACGTGTTCAAAGAGTCGCCGCGGTGACGACGTTCTGTTAAATATTACACTTTTCATAACCTGAAACATCAAGACTTCTCTGCTCGCCACTCAGGACCACTGGGAGTGTAAATATTTAGCTCTACGACAGGAAGCCTGGAGCCCCCCGACGACCACCCCTTACAGTATCCCAGCCGACGACTGCTGGGATCGGATGGGAGGATCCGGGAGGAATTCTGGAGGGCATATGGTTTCAATACGGCTTCAGTCACTCCAGAGACGAGGAGGAGGCCGTGATGGATGAGGAGCGCATCCGTCTTGGGAGATGTGGAGATGATGGTCCTTCAGTCTGGGTTTGGCACGGAGCTGCAGCCCCGTCTGCTCCGGCCACCGCAGATCCAGTCATAGGGAACGTTTCACCTCACTCACCCTTACACCTTTTTTTTTGTTGTTCTCCACATGCATCAGCTCGGAGGCCGGAAGGCAGCAAGGTGTTTGTTTTTAATTACTTGTGTCTACACCAGCTTCCGCGTAGAAGTTTTAAAGAAAAACTTTCTTCATCGTGACTGGAAAAGAAAGTTTTCCTTCTTACCCGATAAACCTTTTCCTGACCCGTGTGGCTACGCGGTTGATTATTATTTTTTTACGTATCCTCTTTTCTGATGATTTTGTGAATCAGATTTTACTCCGTCAGTTCGAGTTGTAAAGTAAATGTAAAACTAGAGAAATTGCCTTTCCTGTGAAAATGCAGTGTGAGTGATTATTGCTGAAGAAGTTGTTGAAAAACAGCTGAAATTAGCTAAAAAATGCTGAAATGTAGCTGAAATGGAAGAACAAGCTCAAGATAGCTGAAGAAAGCAAAAAGAACACACATTTGCTGAATTAGGTTTATATAAGCTGAAATGAGCACAAAATTAGGAAATAAGTTTAAAAAAGGGGCGGAATTGAGCAAAAAGTAGCTGAAAATGCTGAAAGAAGCTTAAACTAGAAGGAAGTGCAAGGAGCTGAAATGAGTTAAACTAAAATCTGGAATGAGCTGAAAAAGCTAAATTGAGCACATAAACAACTAAACAGTAGCTGAAGTAGCTGAAAATATCATAGAAAAACTGAAAGGCGCATAACAAGCTGAAATGAGCATAAATAAGTTAATTAGGTTTAAAGTAGCAGAAATTACCACAAAAAACTTGAATTTATCTGAAAACAGATGAAATTACCTAAAAAAGCTTTAAAAAATTGCTGAAAAGTTAGAACAAGCTTAAATTGGCAGACGAGCGCAGAAAGAACACAGTTGCTGAAAGAAGCAGAAATGAGCAAAAAAGTGGAAATTATCTGAAAAAAGATGAAATTTGTCAAAACAGCTGAAAAGTAGCTAAAGAAGCAGAAAGAAGCTTAAATTACCAAAATGAAGCAGAGAGAGCATCTCTTTGATGAATTGGGCTGAAAAAAATGGAAGTGAGTGCAAAAACTGTGGAATTAACTGAAAAGGCTAAAATTAACAATAAAAACAGCTAAATACTGTACCGTATTTTCCGGTGTATAGGTCGCACCTTTTTATGGTTTTTTCAAGGCATGCGACCTATACTCAGGTGCGACCTATATATGGCTTGTTATCACTTTCGGTGAAACAAATTTTTAAATCCAGCTCATTTCACAATTACGTTCATTTATTAAGGAAAAGTTCAGCTCAGACATATATTTGCTATAATTTTTATCAAACAAATAATTGTTTTTAAGTGTTAATCTTCTTAAAAGCCTTGCTGTGCGCTCCTGTGGCAGACATTTGCAGCAGAGCTAAACGTAGGTGCGACCTATACACCAGTGCGACCTATCTAGGGATTTTTCCAATCTATTGGTGATAATTGGACAATGCGACCTATACACAGGTGCGACCTATACACCAGAAAATACTGTAGTTGAAATAGCAGAAAAAGCTGAAGCTTGCATAAATAAGCTGAAAGGAACACAACAAGCTGAAATCAGCATAAAGAAGTTAGAAGAAGCACAAAAATTTTGTAATTAGCAGAAAGAATCTGAAATGAGCACAAAAAACAACCCTCAGCTTAAAGTAGCTGAAAGTAGCTGGGAAAAAAAAGGTTTAAATTTGCACAAAGAAGCTGAAAGGAGCTGAAGCAGAACAAAATGTGAAAGGAGCAGTAAATATTGTAAACAGATCTAAAGATCTGAAGGATGTAAAATGAGCTCAATTCATTTTCTATGAGAATAAAAGTGGCATAAAAGGCTAACTATTTAAAAACGCTAAAGCTGCACCAATACCAAAAGTCATATCAGGATTGTCCTGAAAGAGCTGAACATTTTATGATTTGTTGAAATAGTACAAAAATTGTGGAACGAGAAAGATGCTGAAAAACGTAATGGATCACAAGACTGTGCGCTGCTTTTCAGGCTGAGGCTTGTTTCACGTTGGAAGGTCTTCAGCTGTTTCAGTCTAAAACTACAATATGTCAGATCTCACGTGTTATTACACAGAGTATGTGTTGGAGATGACGCTCAGCTACTACAAAGTCATTTTTAGCTCAGTTTCTGTCAAACTGACTGAATTTTAACCACTTTCGTGTTTCATAGGATCTGTTAGCTGTGGCGGCCATCTTAAAATGGGACGTTTAGAGGTATATTAAGTGATTATGTTTTAAAAGTTTATTTAAAATCCAACCAGTTGTTTAAGTGATATTTTGCTAACAGATAGAGTCAGCAATAATTGTACGTTTCAAACCTTTTAAACTAAGCTGTCATGTAATCAGTCTAAGTATGTTGGAGATCAGTCTGGAGCAGCGCCATGCCAAATTGTAGCTATAAATCTGTAAAATTGTCTAAATTATAGACATTTCTGCACTTGCTAAATTCAGTTGACTGTGGCGGCCATCTTGAAATGAGTTTCCTCCAAAGGTTAACGAGATGCAGACGTCCTTGATTTATTTCTGCGAGTTTCAAAGTCATGCAGTTTGTGAGATAGTTTGCTAACAGACAGTCTTAAAATGTTATCACCTTCCCCTTAACAGTAAAAAAAGAAATGTAGGCGATGATAAAAAGAAAAAGAGAAAACTTTACTTTGAAATGGACATTTTGAAGGTTTTGGGCCTGCTTGTGTCTCATATTCACTATTACATCATGGTAGATTTACAATAAATATTCTCCAGGTGATAAAAGACGAGTTAGGTTTTCGAGCATCACTGTTGTTTTTTTACACTATTTCCCTTTATAATACATTACATATATTTTGCAGAGAAGTACGGAAGGAATTGCTGTCATCCATGAAATAATAATTTTTGATATTATGTAGTAAAAACGTGATATTATGTAGTAAAAACGTGATATGTAGTAAAAACGTGATATGTAGTAAAAACGTGATATTATGTAGTAAAAATTTGATATTATGTAGTAAAAATGTGATATTATGTAGTAAAAACGTGATAAGTATGTAGTAAAAATTTGATATTATGTAGTAAAAACGTGATATTATGTAGTAAAAACGTGATATGTAGTAAAAGCGTGATATTATGTAGTAAAAATGT
>JBBPBX010051902.1:0-24409 GCA_038048925.1 Garcialebias charrua
TTTGCAAGAATCTTTGTGTCAACATTCATTAAAGATATTGGCCGGTAGGAGGTACAGAGATCAGGATCCTTGTCTTTCTTTAAGAGAACGCTGATAGAAGCTTGCCTTAGTGAAGGGGGAAGTGAACCGAGTAACAGAGACTCAACATAGACAGAATAAAGCAATGGAATAAGTTTAGCTTGAAATACTTTAAAAAACTCAGATGGGAATCCATCAGGTCCCGGAGCTTTATTATTTTGCATATTTTGTAAAGAGGTATTTAACTCCTGGATAGTCAGACCAGATTCTAGATGATCAATCAATTCTGGGTGTAAAGAAGGAAACTGAAGCTCATCCAGGAACTTATGCATATCAGTCAGATCTGTTGGAAGTTCAGATTTATACAGGGACTCATAAAATGATGAAAAAACCAAATTAATAGTTTGCATGTCCTCCTGCTGGACCCCCGAGCCGTCTGTAATACGACATATTGAACGTGAAGCTGCTTGGCGGCGCAATTGATGAGCTAATAATCTGCTTGGCTTGTCTCCATGTTCATAATACCTAGCACGAGAATGAAGCATAAGGCGCTCCGCCTCATTAGTTGTAATAAGATCCAGCTCAGTTTGTAGGACCAAACGACGCTTTGAAAGATTATCAGATGGAGTAGCTGCAAGCTGTTGATCAACCAATTCCAACTCAGATACAAGCTTCTGAATCTTTGACATCTTCAATTTCCTCACATGCGCAGAATATGAAATTATCTGACCACGTAAATATGCCTTCAAAGAATCCCACAGGAGCGCCCTAGAAATTGGTTCAGAATCAGAATCATTAAGTGCAATAAAATCCTCTATTGCGTCCGTAATAAATTTGTGAAATTTATCATCTAATAATAATGAGGTGTTAAATCGCCATTGAGAGGGATATCGAGGCCCAGGTGCAATCTGAAGATCAAAAGAGACAGGAGCATGATCCGAAATAATGATTGGGTGATATGTAGCATTTGATACTTTAGGCATAAATTTAGCATCTATAAAAAAATAATCTATACGTGAAAAAGTCTGATGAACAGGTGAATAAAAAGAATATTGCTTATTGTTCGGATTATGAGATCTCCAGGGGTCAACACAACCATTATTTAACATGAAACTATTTAGGGTTCTAGCCATTGATGATTGGGTTAGAACAGGTTTAGAACGGTCTAACAGAGGATCTATAGTACAGTTCATATCCCCACCAAAAATCAAAACAGAGTCATTCAAAGATGGCAAAATTTCAAACAGCTTATTCATAAAACCAGGATTGTCAAAATTGGGAGCATATACATTAACTAGCAAGGTGGATACATGGAATAAAGTACCTAATACTATCAGATATCTGCCATCTTTGTCTGAAATGACTTTAGAGATTTTGAATGGTACAGATTTACCTATTAAAATAGCAACCCCTCTAGACTTTGAATTAAAACTGGAGTGGAGTACCTCTGCAACCCATGAACATTTAAGTCTAGACTGGTCTTTAATTCTCATATGGGTCTCCTGTAGAAAAACAATGTCAGGTTTCAAACGTTTTAAATGAGATAACACCTTACTTCGTTTGACAGCGCACCCTAAACCTCTAATATTCCAGCTAATAAATCTTACATTTGAGTTATTTGCATTAGCCATGTAAAATATGCGTTAATATTGATGAAACATTCAGCCTCCGCCCCCACGTACCAGGTAAAGAATAAAAAAATAAAATAAAAAAATAAAAACACACACACACACAACACACCACATCCCTCCCCCAGATAGCACTTACCATTATCCCATCCCCAAACGACGGAATACCAGTGCAAACTCCAATAGGAGTCATAAGCCTAAAGACTAAACTTAAGGTTTTGAACCCAACCATCAACCTCAATTCACCCCAACTCAGTTGGAGCTCCTGCAAACAAATATAAACGATCGTGTATTTAATAACAGAATAAGTATATTACATGTCACCAAATCCTCTTGTGTCTCCAGTTGGTCTAAAGTTTAGACCAACCTAAAAAGCCTAAATAAAAATTTTCCTAAACTGAACAATATGAACAGCGTCACTCACTTCATATTAAACTAAACAAGATCAAAAATATTTCAAATAAGCAATACAGCCACCACTGTCAAAAGTCATTTTAAAATAAAGAAAAATCTGATTGAAGCTTTTACTTACAGTCAAGCCATAGTTTTAATTTTAAGGTGGTGCTGGCAGTTTTATTTTGTCTTCAGTGTTTTCACGAAGGCAGCCGCCTCCACAGGTGAAGTAAACTCTCTCGTGACACCTCCTTTAGTGATGCAAAGACGAGCTGGATGCAGCAGCCCAAACCGTATGTCCGGAACCTCTCTGAGCTGACGTCTGACGTCATTGAAAGCTGCACGGGCTTTTGCAATCCGAGCAGTAAAATCAGGGAAGATGGAGATTGTGGCGTCTCCCACTTTTACCCGCTGCTGGACTCTGGCCCGCTGTAGAATGTCGGCGCAGTCTGTATAATAATGTAAACGAGCTATTATAGGGCGGGGCCGCTCACCCGGCTTCGGTCTGGACTGTAGAGATCGGTGCGCCCGGTCCACCACCGGTTCCTTATCCAGGCCGAGCGCATCCTTAAGCAGGGTGGAAATCATATTAGCGCTGATGGGGTTACGCTCCTCCGGAAATCCAATAATTCTAATATTATTCCGCCGAGATCTTGACTCTAATTCCTCACATTTATTATCAAGAGCGAGGACCTGCACCGAAAGCTTGTCCAAATTACTCTTGAGTGAAATCACATCATCAGTGCATGAAGACAGCGGTCCCTCCATGCCTGCAACAGTCACCTTTAATGTATCCACCTCCGACTTAATAGCCACAATGCTGTCATTCAGCTCCGACTTCACGCTGTGCAGCTCCGACTTAATCTGGGACAGATTATTATTCAGCGCAGTCTCCAACTCCGTCTTAAAAATAAATATAAATAAATAAATAAAAGACAAACGTAAAATAAGTTTTAACTGTACCGAGTGAGATTCGAACCAGCTTCGAGAAAAGTAACTCTGCGCCAACCACAGGATGCTTTACCATTTGAGCTACTGGGCAACTTGCTTATCATAGGTCCACTCTCTATTTTAAACGATTGCCACTCGGAAAATCTTTGCTATGCACGTGTAAAATAATCTGATTTGTAATCAGTTCTTAACAACAGTAAACTCAGAAACACTAATGTATATATTCATCTAACAAATATTTTTTAGCGGCGTCCCTTCTCTTTCCACACACACACCAAACGCGCACACTTCCCACCCATTTCAAGAGAACGCCCCACCCACTTCAATGCCGGCTCTCCGGAAGGCTAGACCGTCCCATTTCAGCAGTTTCGTCCAGCTCACCCGGCCTTGTTAGTGCGTGGCCTACTCGGCCCAGCTAGGCTGGGTCCTCATGAGGACGCAGCCCCTGAATTGAGACACAGTATGTGTCTCCTGTGGTGTCCCTCAGGGGTCAGTTCTGGGGCCCCTGCTGTTTTCCCTTTACATGCTGCCTTTAGGTCAAATTATTAATCAGTTCAACATTTCTTTTCACTGTTATGCCGACGATACACAGCTTTACATCAGGACTGGAGCATCCTCATCTTCCCCATTGTCATCTTCACTCACTGCCCTCTCTGCCTGCCTGAGGAAATAATGGTACATCCAGACCGAACGCCTTTTCAACTGCAAAAAAGCTCGACACGCACGCAAGTGGACGCACTGGACCCAGTAGTGTCCAAACCAGAACGTGAAATTGCGGCTGCATTGCAGCGGCGGCGGGGGGAGGAGCTTACCGGTATACGGAGTTCCTCTCTGTACTCCGCCAGGCAAGGAGCTTTTAATTTTTGTCCCTGTAGATAGGGCTGTGCGATATGACGATATATATCGTGGGGACGATAGAAACGTGTCTATCGTGCTACTTTCCTTCTATCGTCTCTATCGTGATAAATAAGAATAAAAAAATAACTGTCGCAAAGAAGCTTCATATGGGGTTTTGCGAGATGACGGCGCTGCTTTATGTTGGACGCACGCGCGGGTTTGCAACACATGCTTTACGTTGTTAAACTCGAGAGCAACAGAGCCGCAGGCGCATGAAGCCGGCCGGTGTCTCAACCATAGAGTCTCAACAAGGAGAAAACAGCTGCACAGGCAGCCTAAGAAGAATAACTTTTACCAAAAAGAGGGGGAAGCTCACCTTGTTAGCTTCCATTGTTTCGCTCCGCTGAAACTCTGAGACAAAATGGGTCCAGAGGACACGAACCCAGAGTCCAACCGAGTCCGAACTCGGGTCCAGTTAACCAATACAAAACAGACCAGAGACATAACAGAACCGCAATCAAACGCAACGTTTTCTCTTTTCTGTTTCTTGCTTTGTTTACTCAAACTTCAGAGCGGATTTCTTCTTCGTGAGTTTAATTAGCAGCTGTTGTTCTACCGCCACCTGCAGGAAAAATTTGGACCAAAGTAGAAAAGGAGTTGTTTGTTTGTTTGTTAGTTTATTCATTTTATAATATGAAATACAACAATTAACGTATTCATAATAGAAAAAAATAAAAAAATAAAATGAAAGGTAGCAGATGAAGAATAAATCTTATTAAATCTGCTCCTTATTCATCTAATAACAGTTCAAACAATATTTTCTATAATAACAAAATAAGTAAATAACTCAGTCAATTTTCAATTCACATATATCACACATTAAATTAGATTCATTTATTTTTTTTAGCAATTCATTTTTTACCAGTTTCTTAAATACAAGGAATGATTTGGCTTCCTTAACATTTGTCATTTGGCATTAAGTCATTCCATAATCGTACTCCTTGAATTAAGGTAGATCTTAGGTAGATCTAGTTTCTACTTTGGTCCAAATTTCCTTGTTCGTTTTGTTCACATTCTTATAATTGTAACTATCTGTAGTAAAATAATAAAATAAAAAAACTTTGGTCCAAATTTTTCCTGTACACACATACACACATCGTGTTGTATATATCGTGATATATATCGTTATCGTGATATAAAAAAGTCCATATCGTGATATATGATTTTTTCCATATCGCCCAGCCCTACCTGTAGAGCAGACTTGACTGGTCGTGAAGGAATTGTCGCGAACACACAGCTACAATGAGTTTCTCTTCCATAGTCCATGACTTCGTGGGTTTTTTCTGTGTCCCACAAACAATACGTCACATAGTTGCGCAATAGCCCGTCCCCTCGTATCCGCGTCACATAGCGGACTCCCCCTTTCTCCTCCACCCGACTCTCCTGATTGGTCGGACACGCGTTCACGAGTTTGAACGGCGAAAATCTTCAGCATGGTGAGGGGCGGCCGTGGTGTAGTGGTAATGGCAGTCGTCTCCCGATCGGAAAGTTGGCGGTTCGACTCCCGGGACCCGCACCATGTGTCGTTGTGTCCTTGGGCAAGACACTTAACCCTGAGTTGC
Organism: Garcialebias charrua; assembly: GCA_038048925.1. Classification (NCBI taxonomy): domain Eukaryota; kingdom Metazoa; phylum Chordata; class Actinopteri; order Cyprinodontiformes; family Rivulidae; genus Garcialebias; species Garcialebias charrua. The sequence continues at coordinate 5,450 of JBBPBX010051902.1, forward strand.
TCCCGGTAGGACTGGAAAGCACCTTGCATGGTAGTCTGCCGCCACCGGTTTATGAATGTGTGTAGCATTCAATATATGTGTAGCACTTTGAGATTTTCAGTAATGAAAAGTGCGTTATAAATTGAATTAATTATTATTATTATTATTAATGCGTGGTTTGGAGGCTGACGCGGGTTCACGTGCACAAAAAACGCTTTCCAGCACGCTCAACACGCACGTGACGTGACGCCCGATGCCAAGAGACGCCTGGAGACGCGTCCCCCATTGACTTTGCATGTAAACCGGACGCTCCTGCAGTTGAAAACGCGTTCGGTCTGGATTCACCATAAGGGCATGGATGAATCAGAACTTTCTTCAATTAAACTGCTCCAAGACTGAGGCCATACTGATTGGCACCCCTCACCAGGTACAAACATCAACTATAACAACACTTTCCTTTTCTGGACAAGACATCCCCCTCTCCACCTCTGTTAAATCTTGGAATAAAAATAGACTCTCATCTTACATTTGAAAATCACATTAAGCTTCTGTTCAAAACTTGCTTCTTCCATCTTCGAAACATCTCCAGACTTCGCCCATCTCTGACTTTTTCCGATGCTGAGAAGCTCGTCCATGCTTTTGTCTCCTCCAGGCTCGACTACTGCAACTCCCTGTTTATTGGAATCCCTGGCAAATACCTTCAGAAGCTTCAATATATTCAAAACAGTGCAGCAAGGATTTTGTTGAGAGTTCGTAAATTTGAACATATTACACCCATTCTCCATAACCTTCATTGGCTTCCTGTCACCTACAGAATTCAGTACAAAACTGCTCTCATTACACACCAATGCTTACACGGAACTTCACCAGATTATCTAAAGGACATTCTTGCACCATACTCATCCACCCGGTCTCTACGGTCACAGAACAGTCATCTACTTCACATTCCAAGAACCAAATTAAGGACCATGGGAGACCGGGCTTTCAGTGTGGCTGCCCCCCGCCTGTGGAACTCTCTTCCTGACTGCCTGAGAGCCCCACAGTCACTGGTTGAAGTCAGCGGCTTGAAGACCTTTCTTTTCAACCGAGCATACTCTGCCTCCTCATGATTCTACCTTGATCTTAGTTGATACTGTTATTGATTTTATTTGTTTTATTACTTGTTTTATTGACATTTAATTCTGTTGCACTTTGTAGCACTTTGAGATTTTCATTAATGAAAAGTGTGTTATAAATTAAATTCATTATTATTATTATTATTATTATTACGAATAAAATATTGACATTTGCCATCTCCACATCATTGCATTCTGTTTTTATTCACAATTTGTTTAGTGTCCCAACTTTTTGGGAATCCGGTTTGTATTTAATGCCTCTGGCAGACTAATTTATTTATTTATAAAAAATCATTTTTGCTGAACTCATCTTAAAATCCTTACAAAAAACATACTGCCTGCTCAGACATGCAGAGATGGGGTTAAGCCAGCTCTGTCCTGGCTGTATGACAGCGATTCTGTCTGGCAGTACTCAGAGCCACACAGAACGACTCCTCTACTAAATATACATTACAACAGATGCTCAAGACGTAAGCAGGGCTGCAGTCACTCCAAGTGACTCTTTGCTGCTACCCATAGAGGTTTATTTATGGTGTTTGGAGGCCACAAAGGTCATTTGCCTTTATTGTGTTCTTCAAGAATCCTATTCTGAACTGCTGCTTCTGTGACCAAACAAGTTGTGTGTGCTCTTAAAAGCATTATTTTTCAGATGCATGTTTTGTTAATACAAAAAAGATGGAAAGCACTAGATATTGCCCAGTTTGTTAGTTGAAGAATAATAGTTGCAGTGGTGAAGATAATCAACTTTACATTTTCACACCTACAGTATCATCTTTGTGAAGATGTGACAATGCAACTTAAACTTGTGAGGATGTAGACTTGTGTTGTGCGTTTGGTATGCTGGTTACCTATCTTGCCGATCTTCTGTATTCTTTGTAAATATTCTTTCTTCCATATATTGAAGAAATTTAATATCAAATGTGTCATTTTCATTTTTTCTTTTATCTTCACAAAAGTTTAGCTTTTTACCACAGTTGCCCCCTTATTCAATACTTTTACTGTCGCCAGTCAATTATGTAAATGTAATGGTAAATGGACTGTACTTATTAGGGGTGCAGAAAAAAATAGATTAATTAAAGAATCTAGGGGTGTCCTAGTCATGGCAATTCTGAATAGATTCTAAAGGCAATGCGTTTAAGTTTTATTTTTTTCCACTCCTACGTCCCGAGCGTACCATATATCGCATTATGTGTCTGCTCAGCCACTGTAGAATTTGGCCTTGTAGGCCACCGTAAAGCAAGCTAGTTAACCAGCTCCCTTTATCTGAATGGAGTCTGCTAGCATGGAGCGGAGTACAGCGTGATTCAACCCGCTCCTTAGTTGTTAAAACTCAGTATAAAGTCATTTTGGATTCTACAATGTTTCAGGGAAGACAGAGATTAACAAGATCAAGGTGTTTTGCAAGAAGTGTAAAATAAAAATGCGGTACTGTATTTTGGAAATACGACAAATGCGCAGAAGGTAGATGAAAAGCGAAAGCCGAAGACCAGCGAACTCTGCAACAAACTTCCAGCGAATTCCCCAAGCAGGGCTGCGAAGATTTCCCACTCCATCGCCTACTATAGCTCAAATATTTCCGAGCAGACTGCTCAGTGGAAGGTGAGAGATTTAGGTTTATTTTTAATATGCTGGACCCAACGTACGCTATTCCTTCACGTAGCTTTTAGCAATAAAGCAGCGCCACAACTTCACCATGAAAGAATAACGTGGGAGAAGCTCTGAATAATGCTACCAGCTGCAGCTCAAAGGTTAACTATTTTTTTCCTCATAATATACAAAAACTTATATAGACAAGTTATACAAAAAACTTGATGTAATTTGTCTTTTTAACAGGTGGAAAAGCCAGATGAGACGCATTGCCTGGAGCCAGTTCTAAATGATACAGTTTATAGTTTATAAATTACAGTTCAGAAGAATTTTTGTGCAGATTTGCACGTTTTGATATTTTGTTAAAGATTTATCAAACACGAATCAATATGGTTAAAACTGTGAAGTCTGTATATTTCATATTAGGTTAAGTTTTGGAAATATAACAAATGTTAGTGTAATATGGTTAAAAAAACTGTGAAGTTGTATTTTATTTTGAGTTAAAGGTTAATGCACTATAGTAGGCTGAAGACTTTGCTTACTTTTGTATTTATATATTTTGAATTATTTGTCTGTGATGGACAGTCCATCACAGAGGAAGAAGTGGAGATGATGGATGGATGCATGATTTGTTCCTAGAGTTTTATTTTATTTTAGAAAGAGCCAGGCAGCTAAGCTAACCTAATACTAGTAATTTAAGTCACATGATTTTATGTACTCCTATATTTATTTCTATTTTTTTGGTTAAAAAAAGAAATTAATATTAAAAAAGAAATGAAATGGTGCAAAAAGATTTGATACACTGAAGAACCTAAATTTATTATTTTAAATAGATAGATAGATAGATAGATGATAGATAGATAGATAGATAGATAGATAGATAGATAGATAGATAGATAGATAGATAGATAGATAGATAGATAGATAGATGATAGATAGATGATAGATAGATAGATAGATAGATAGATAGATAGATAGATAGATAGATAGATAGATAGATAGATAGATAGATAGATAGATAGATAGATAGATAGATAGATAGATAGATAGATAGATAGATAGATAGATAGATAGATAGATAGATAGATAGATAGATAGATAGATAGATAGATAGATAGATAGATAGATAGATAGATAGATAGATAGATAGATAGATAGATAGATAGATAGATAGATAGATAGATAGATAGATAGATAGATAGATAGATAGATAGATAGATAGATAGATAGATAGATAGATAGATAGATAGATAGATAGATAGATAGATAGATAGATAGATAGATAGATAGATAGATAGATAGATAGATAGATAGATAGATAGATAGATAGATAGATAGATAGATAGATAGATAGATAGATAGATAGATAGATAGATAGATAGATAGATAGATAGATAGATAGATAGATAGATAGATAGATAGATAGATAGATAGATAGATAGATAGATAGATAGATAGATAGATAGATAGATAGATAGATAGATAGATAGATAGATAGATAGATAGATAGATAGATAGATAGATAGATAGATAGATAGATAGATATAGATAGATANTATCTATCTATTTCTATACATCTATACATCTATACATATATACATCTAACTATCTACCTATCTACCTATGTATCTATCTATCTATACATCTATACATCTATACATCTATCTATCTATCTATACATCTATACATCTATACATCTATACATCTGTCTATCTATCTATCTATCTATCTATCTATCTATCTATCTATCTATACATCTATACATCTATCTATCTATCTATCTATCTATACATCTATCTATCTACATTATCTATCTATCTCTATACATCTATACATATATACATCTATCTATCTATTTATCTATCTATCTATCTATCTATCTATCTATCTATCTATCTATCTATCTATCTATCTATCTATCTATCTATCTATCTATCTATCTATCTATCTATCTATCTATCTATCTATCTATCTATCTATCTATCTATCTATCTATCTATCTATCTATCTATCTACGTAGGGAAATTAGTTTGCAACATTGTAATCAGGCATTGACATAAAGGACATACTTATACAAACATGACATTAACATCCATCATTACAGCAAAGACATTTGTGCTCAGTAGTCATGTTATCTTAGTATTATTTATCGATTTAATTGCTTGTGGTATGAAAGAAAATTTTGTTCTGTTTCTTGAGAATAAAGGAAGGCCGTACCTTCGCCCTGAAGGAAGCAACTCAAATGAAGATCTTAGGGGATGTGTGTCGTCTGCTATAATTTTGTTTGCCTTCTTCATAACTCTGTCCATGTATATGTTTTCCATACCTGGCAGAGTGGTCCCTAACAGTTTGCTGGCTGTAGTTACTATACTTCTCAAGGATTTCTTCTGAGCCTCTGTAGCATTGCCAAACCAACATATGTTACAAAATGTTAAAATACTTTCAATAAAAGAAGTAAATAAATGTTTTATTTGTTTTAATCTTTTCATCTTGTCAATTACATAATTTAAGAAAAATTTACGACCATTTTTAGAAAAATTGTTTCTCCATTTTAAATGACCCCTGGCCCAGTGCAGACGTCTGAGCTTGTGGAGCTTGCTTAGAAATGGCTTCCTCTTTGCACTGTAGAGTTTCAGCTGGCAAAGGCGGATGGCACGGTGGATTGTGTTCACTGACAATGCTTTCTGGAAGTATTCCTGAGCCCATTCTGTTATTTCCTTGACAGTGGCATTCCTGTTTGAGGTGCAGTGACGTTTAAGGGCCCGGAGATCACGAGCATCCAGTAGAGTTTTACAGCCTTGACCCTTACGCACAGCGATTGTTCCAGATTCTCTGAATCTTTTGATGATGTTCTGCACGGTTGATGATGATAACTTAAGTCTTTGCTATTTTACGCTAGGTAACACCATTCTGGTATTGCTGCACTATCTTTCTGCGCAACAATGGTGGAATCGGGGACTACAGGTGGAAATTAGTATTATTACTATAACCTGGCACAATGCATCTTTCCTGTTTTTGTAGGTCAATGTACATGTATTGTTGTGCACTGTCCCTGAGAAAACAAATAAAATCATCATCATCAAATTGGTGACCCTCTTACCATCTTGGCTTCTGAGAGACACTGACACTCTGAGAATCTCTTTTTTCATACCCAATCATGTTGTCAGTTGACCTAATTAGTGTTAATTGGTCTTCCAGCTGTTCGTTATATGTTCAATTTCTTTTTTCCAGCCACTTGCTACTTGTCCCAACTTTTTTGGGATTTGTTGACACTGTGAAATTTTGAATCAACATATTTTTCCTTTAAAATGTTACATTTACTCAGATTAAACTTTTGATCTGTCATATATGTTCTATTACGAATAAAATATTGACATTTGCCATCTCCACATCATTGCATTCAGTTTTTATTCACAATTTGTTTAGTGTCCCAGCTTTTTTGGAATCCGGTTTGTATCTCATCGAGATACTCAAAGCACTTTACAATCTGTGTTTATTTATTCATGCAGCACTCTGCTACTGTTTATCTTTACAATGACTAATCATTGCTTTAGAGCACATCCATACACCAATGGGACACACATCGGAGGCAATGAGGGTTTCAGTGTATTGCCCAGGGACACGTCAGCATGCGACTGCTGCTGGAATCAAACCCCCAACTTTTGCATTGGAGGACGTCCCGCATAATCACTGCAGCCACAGCCACCTCAAATATGTTATGCTGATGCGAGAGTCTTAGATGTGAAATGATAAAGTCATAAGTCTTGTACCAAAGTTTCTTATTTTCACTTTGTTCTGATCAAACACATAGGACAAAGGAAAACGTAGTCTCTTTGAATTACCTTCAATCAAGAGTTTGTCCACAGTTTTTTAATCAGTTGAACTTTAAGTCGGTTTCTTTGTGACATTTCTTGGAGTTTGTAATATTTAGTGTAGATATGTGCTTGTGTGATGGGATGGATCCAATATTTCTTATATGTGCTGCAAGTAGGCAATTGCAAACCTTTCTATGGTTGGGATATTTTCACTTGGAGTTTACCGTAATTTCATTTTCAGGGTTGTGGAGAGAAACTTAAGCCTTACATCCATGCTGACACTGCTGGGTTTCAGACCAATACTTTGCTGCGATAAAATAGACACTTGCCCGTTCACTGACCCCCATCCAACCCCTCCTCTCTACCCCCAAAGTTATTATCGTTGTGTGGCAGGGTAAGTGGAGCCTGATTGATCAGTATTGATTAAATCTGTATTTGCCAGACAGTAATGGTTCTTCCCCTTAGGACAGTATGTTTGCCATTTTCCTTCCTCCCCCTTCTTTGGCTTCATATCACCCAGTTTTGTTTTTTTGTCATGAGGAAACCCTTCCTCCTACTGATCATTGTGCTCCTCCACATTGCCTTTTCTCTGACATAAATCTGACTTTGCATTAAACAGAGCAATAAAATGGCAGAGTTAGGAATGAGAAGGGAAACCACGCAAAAATGCACTGAGATTGATTCACATGCGTTTCTTTTTACCTTTATTTGCAGATTAGATAAATGTGTCCACTGGTGTTTAATCTGCAAAAGCTATGTCTCGTGTTTCCAACCAAGTTAGTCTTCAAGCCATATGAATAGCATGTTGACTTGTTTACAGTGCAGCTTCAGCTCGGATGGATCACCTCAGGCATTTTTGTTCAGAATCCTCTCCAACAATTGATATGTCCATATTGATAGCCTAATTACAGCTTCTCTGTAGAAACATACATACTTTTTAGATGTTACTCTCACACACAGATTATATAAAATATAAAATACCAGAAATGTTTTGTATTACATAAGAAAATAAGGGCAGCTTATTTAAAAAATGGACATACAGTACTATCCTATACTGTATATACTATATTATGCTGGCTTGTCAAAAAGTAAACCCTGAAATCATTTTAACACCTGTACTAAAATGTACAAACAGACTTTACTCTTCCACAAGGAAGCATAGTTCAGAGCAATAAAAAAAAGTCTAGTTCAGTTTTCTGAAACATCAATTTCTCTTTTCCCCCTGCAGATTAAAATACAGAGCTTTCGCTGCCCACACAGTCACAGCAAGCCTCGCCTGCTTCACCAGCACAGCTCACAACAGACAAGGTACGATTGCTGCATATTGTGTCATTCTTTAAGCCCACAAATATATTTGTCAGTTTTGATCTGCGTTTTTAAAAACTTTGGAGTAACATTTAGCTGACTAGTTCTTTGCTTTTAGGCCATATCTGAACTGTCTTCATGATTGTGTAAATAAGAGGCTTTCTATGATTTGTTTAATCATTCTTTTGTGTTTGATCTTACAGTAACACCTTGATTTTCAGAAAATTTGATTATAAAAAAGTGGGATTAAAAGACTTGATTAAAGACTAATTTACTTAATATCCTATATAACATTTATTTTACAGTTTGTAGACATTTAATTTTCCTAGTTTGTAGATGAAGCACTTCCTCCACTGCATTTTAGTTCAGATAAAGAAAGGCAGATGACTTGATACATGCTCTGCTTTCATAAAGACAATCTTCACAGGCATGTATGCTCAGAAACAAATACTTTTTTCACTACATCAAGACTTCACATAGTTCTATGGTTCAAAAAAATGTTTTACAAAACATTTTGTTTGTTTCATTCTGTTTGTTGATGTAAATGTGCAAATATGCACTGCACATTTGTTTTGTCTGCTTCAGGAAACATTTCGACTTGCACTTAAAGAGGTCCTCAACTCACTGTGAAACAGTAGCTCCGCCCCCAGACAAGATTCAAAATCCCTCATGTAAATGGGAGTGTCGAGAGACATCAATCAATCAATCAATCAATCACCTTTATTTAACCAGGTAGAACCCGTTGAGATCGAGATCTCTTTTACAAGGGTGACCTGGTCAAGTGGTCAGCAGCACACGTCACATTGGCAATANCTAGCAACAACCTAAAACAAACAGCAAACTAACAGCAAGCAAAAACAAAGAATAAATATGTAGATGTATTTATCTATTCCCACCCGATTTATCAAAAACAAAAGGCCTAAAAAAATAAAAAATAATACCACAAGGTATTCCGTGACCAGGGTTCGAACCTGGGTCTGTCGGAACCCAAACCAGCACCCACACCATTGCCCTATCGTGGCATTTATGCATTGCTCGTCCATCGCTGTATAAGAAAACAAATACAACCAAATAGTTTTGATGTAGTGAAAAGTATTCCTAAAATAAATAAGTTAACATACACAAATAACTATTGCCATTCCGAAAACTATAATACAGTATACTTCTTTGCAGTACTTTTCCGGAGTGCAATGTGCCACTTCCATATAAGGTATGAACTGCAGCGCGGACCTTCTCATCTCTGCAGGGGATTGGCTCTGCTTGAACCACTTTTGTGACGTCAGAGTGTACAAGACACGTCAGAGTGAACAGTCCTTGACCAATAAGAAAATTAAGCTGCAATACCTATGTTCAACCCATAGGGTTACCGTAAACATGTTTTTAGACCAAATATTGCCGATTTACACAGATACGCACAAAAACATGAAAATTAACACATACATAAAATCAAAAAAGGCGTTCAATACAGAACAACTGGACTTTATTTGTAGCAACAAGACGTTTCGCTCATCATCCGATAAGCTTTCTCAATTGGAGACTGTGAGAGGGAGAGAGAAGTTATAACTCTGTCGGTTTGTTTAGCTAAATATCTCAATAACCTCTGGATGAATTTTATGGTGCGGCCCTGCAGCTGGTTCACAGACCCTTCCCACCTGATGAGAACAGAGGAGCCTCACTTGGTGAATTAGACTAACAAAGACTTTGACAGGTCCCTGTTATCAATGTGTGAAGTGTGGTTTTTGTCAATTTACATACAGTAGGATGTGTGTGTGTTTTCTGTAAGCTCTGCTTTCACACACTGAACTTTGAATGGGTCACAGGCACGTGTTATCCCAAGTATGTGTGTGTGTTAGCTTCCAATTTACCTAGTTTGGTGTGTACCAGTGGCCCAGCTTGCTTATAACTTCTCTCTCCCTCTCACAGTCTCCAATTGAGAAAGCTTATCGGATGATGAGCGAAACGTCTTGTTGCTACAAATAAAGTCCAGTTGTTCTGTATTGAACGCCTTTTTTGATTTTATCATGTCCTGGACGACTGAGAATCTTCACCAGCATAACACATACATAATGCTATATCACATTTTAAACACATTCTAGGGAGTTTATCAGCAAAAAAAAAAGTAAATTTTGAGTTTAGGCCCTCTTTAAGAAACCCCTACTGTTTTCCTCCACTACCAACGGTCCAGACCGTTTACATTAAGGTCTGTTAGCCTGTTAGCTCTTTGCTCCTCCAAGATCTGCAGCTGGCTGTACTTTTCCACTACTTTGCGCTAGCTCTGCAGTCAACCTCGGTCCATACGTAATGTCTCCGCCTCTGTATTCCTCTTCCCGTAAAACCGGAAATTGCGTAACTCGGCTTTTCAAAATAAATTTTTCAAAATATCTTCTTCTTCTTCTTTCGGCTTTTCCCTTTTCAGGGGTCGCCACAGCGAGTCATCCTCCTCCACCTCACTCTGTCCTCTGCATCCTCTGTCCTCACTCCAACTACCTTCATGTCCTCTCTAACTGCATCCATATATCTCCTCTTTGGTCTCCCTCTTTGTCTTTTTCCTGGCAGCTGCATTTCTAACATCCTTCTACCAATATACCCACTGTCCCTCCTCTGGACATGTCCAAACCATCTCAGTCTGGCCTCCCTAACTTTATCTCCCAGTTGTTTAACATGTGCTGTACCTCTGATGATCTCATTCCTGATCTTATCCATCCTTGTCACTCCTAAGGAGAACCGTAAAAACCGTTGTATTATACGCTGTATTTGAATGTCCAACGTATTAAACACCGAAGAGTATTATTTATGGATTTTTTCCCATATTTTTAGACCCATTTTTCGCTCTGATTCTTCGTTTTTCATTTTTGGCAAAAATGGTGCAGTACCAGTTTCGGCCGCTATACGGGCGCTGTAGACAGCAGCCAGCAGAGGACTCAGAGAGCGAAGAGGAAGAGGGCCACTTCCAGAAGTTTCTACTTGCATGTGTCCGAAAAAAGCCTCCTTTGGTCGGACTGATGACTCTGTCGCTGCCCGCTCCCTGCTGTGGATGTAGCTGTTTTTGTTTGCAAGATACCACTCATAAACCACACCGCGGATTTTTAAATCCAGCTGATTTCACATTTGGTTCAGCTCAGGAGCCCGTCTGCTATAGTGAGGTAAGAAATATATTTTTAAGCGTTTATTTAGCTAAATTTAAAGAAACAAAGCGTCCGGTTTGACCCGCCTGGCGCCTGCATAAAAATCAGCGAACTTTAAAAAAAATCCAGCTGATTTGAACATTTCGTTAAACTCAAGAGTACGTCTACTATTAAGTCAGCTAAGAAATATATTTTTTAAGCGTTTATTTAGCTAAATTTAAAGAAAGAAAGCGTCCGGTTTGACCCGCCTGGCGCCTGCCTAAAATTCGGCGAACTTTTTTTTTAATCCAGCTGATTTGAACATTTCGTTAAGCTCAGAAGCACGTCTGCTATGAAGTCAGCTAAGAAATATATTTTTTCTCGCAAAGAAATAATTGTTTTACCATGTTTCCTTGTGAAGATCTTCGTACTCGCTTGCTTCTGTCGCCGCCATCTTGATTAGGGCAAATGAGGCGCTGACGCGTCGCGTGGTGATGACGCGTATTAAACACCGAGGCGTATTGTGTACGTTTTTTTCTTGTTTATTGTTAATAATTGGACAAAGCGTATTAAACACTGGAGCATATTTTCCTCCGGTGTTTACGGTATATATATTTTAATGGGAGATGCGTCATAACCGCGAAACGTCGTAACTCGAGACTGTCGTAAGTTGAGGACTACTGTACCTGTAACGAACAGCTGAAAGATCGATTAACACTAATTAGGTCAATTGACAACATGATTGGGTATAAAAAGAGCTTCTCAGAGTGTCAGTGTCTCTCAGAAGCCAAGATGGTAAGAGGATCACCAATTCCACCATTGTTGCATAGAAAGATAGTGCAGCAATACCAGAATGGTGTTACCCAGCGTAAAATAGCAAAGACTTTTAAGTTATCATCATCAACCATACATAAAATCAAAAGATTCAGAGAATCTGGAACAATCGCTGTGCGTAAGGGTCAAGGCCGTAAAACCCTACTAGATGCTCGTGATCTCCAGGCCCTTAAACGTCATTGCATCTCAAACAGGAATGCCACTGTCAAGGAAATAACAGAATGGGCTCAGGAATACTTCCAGAAAGCATTGTCAGTGAACACAATCCACCGTGCCATCCGCTGTTGCCAGCTGAAACTCTACAGTGCAAAGAGGAAGCCATTTCTAAGCAAGCTCCACAAGCTCAGACGTTTGCACTGGGCCAGGGGTCATTTAAAATGGAGTGTGGCAAAATGGAAGACTGTTCTGTGGTCAGATGAGTCACAATTTGAAGTTCTTTATGGAACACTGGGACACCATGTCATCCGGACCAGAGAGGACAAGGATAGCCCAAGTTGTTATCAACGCTCCGTTCAGAAGCCTGCATCACTGATGGTATGGGGTTGCATGAGCGCTTGTGGCATGGGCAGCTTGCATGTCTGGAAAGGCACCATTAATGCAGAGAACTATGTTCAGGTTCTAGAACAACATATGCTCCCATCTAGACGTCATCTCTTTCAGGGAAGACCCTGCATTTTTCAACAAGATAATGCCAGACCACATTCTGCAGCAATCACAACATCATGGCTACGTAGGAGAAGGATCCGGTACTGAAATGTCCAGCCTGCAGTCCAGATCTTTCACCTATAGAGAACATTTGGTGCATCATAAAGAGGAAGGTGCGACAAAGAAGGCCCAAGACGATTGAACAGTTAGAGGCCTGTATTAGACATGAATGGGAGAGCATTCCTATTTCTAAACTTGAGAAACTGGTCTCCTCTGTCCCCAGACGTCTGTTGAGTGTTGTAAGAAGAAGGGGGGATGCCACACAGTGGTAAAAATGGACTTGTCCCAACTTTTTTGGGATTTGTTGATGCCATGAAATTTTGAAACAACATATTTTTCCCTTAAAATGATACATTCTCTCAGTTTAAACTTTTGATCTGTGATTTGTGTTCTATTCTGAATAAAATATTAGATATGGGCACCTCTACATCATTGCATTCAGTTTTTATTCACAATTTGTTTAGTGTCCCAACTTTTTTGGAATCCGGTTTGTACATCAGTCTTGAGACAGCCTGTACCTACACATCAGACCATTCTCTCTGGGCTTCTTTGATCGGCTCCAACAAGTAGTGGAGGTGGGTGAACCACTTTGATTTCGTCCCGTGGGGCATCGTTGTTGATGTGAGGGGGTATTGGGGCTGGGGGCATGGGAGGAGCCAAGGGCCCGGGGCAGTGGCGCCCGACTAGGGAGGTGGATTTGGTGGTTCTGGGCGATGACCTCTGCTGGCTACATGCGGGCTTCTGGGCGGTCTATACTGGTGGATATTGGTTACTGGCCTGGTAGCCTGGCTGGGTTTGGGGTGGGCGCGGGTTCTGGGGGAGTGTTGCTCGCTGGCTGGAGTCCCAGCTTGGCATGAGGGTCTCCGGTCTTGGCGGGTATGTTGTCGGGGTCTTGGGTTGGTGCATGCACCGGCACCCGACTCTGGCCTTGGGGCCCTCGATGCATTGGTGGGCTTTGGGGCCTGTACCGTGGGGGTGTGTTTGGTGAGACAGTTGTTGGAGGGAGGGGGAGCCGTGGGAGGAGACGGGTGGACTCGACCTGGGTGTCTTCTTGCCTGGCTGTAGCCGTGGTCTGGTGCTTGGCTGGGGGTCTGGGCTGTGGGGGACTGTGGCTGGGGCGGTGTGTATTGGGGGCTCTCGCATGGGTGGCTCTGTGCTGTTGGCTGGGGGGTGTCTAGGCCTGTTAGGTGCGTGCCCTCCCTTGCGTGGGGTACTCTCGCTGTGGGTGTTGTGTGGGTAGACTGGTCGGTTCCCTTGTGGGGGTAGGGGTGCACTCTTGGTCGCCATGGTGCACTATTTGTGGCTGTTTGGGCACTCCTGGCTGATTATCCTTGTTGGAGTTTGATGGCTTCTTTGGTTGGGGGCCTGGGTGTTGGACTGGGGATCGGGTTGGGGGGTCTGGACGGTTTTGGGGGGGTTGGGTTGCTGGTCCTGGTTCTGGTTGGTCCTCTGGGCCATGTGCCGGTCTGTGGCCTTGGTCCCTGGTAGTGCGACTGCCACCTGCTCCAAGGTGTCTATATTGTAGCCTCCCTCCCCTGGTAGATCTCGGAGAATGGGGGTGCCTATTGGGGTCAGTGGAGGAGCTGGCCCCCTGGGGGGGGGGGGCATTGCCACCTCAGTTCTTCCTCCCCATCCCGACATCTTCCTCTACCCACTCCATCACACCACCACTCAGACAGGGCCTTGGGGTTCAGGTGCACTACTGAACTTTGGGGAGAATCTTCCATTTTCATGGTTCATGAAGACCTGGGCCCCAATTTTATTAATCAACCTAGACACTCAGGACATTCTCAAGACACATGCATATATAGGGTTTTGAGTGGGCACACGGTATCATATAGGTAGTGAAATGTGTAAACATTCTCACCTCTGGGACCAGTGCCCACTCTCATATGTAGCATGTAGACATTTAGGGTTCTGGGCAAGGGTTCTGGGGTGAACAGACAATGCCTGCTCTCTGGGGTGGGTCTGTGCCAGTCGTCCCCCCCATCAACACCTTATTTATTTATTTTATTTTTATTTATTAATTTATCAATTTTAAAATACAATACCAAAATATCCCATAAATGATAAGAATACAAAATATAAAATGAAAGGTAGCAGAAGGAAGGAAAAAAAATCTTATATCTGTCCCATTTTTTAAACAATCAGTTCAAACAATAATTATTCCAATACAATACACATTAAGCTACTTCATATATTTTTTTTAACAATTCAGTTTTGATCATTTTCTCAAACAATCAATTCAAACAAAAAAAATCATCAACAAGTAACAGAACAAAAAAGAACAGCTCCCTATAATTATCGAACTACAATACAACACACAATATACTATTTCATATATATTATATCTTGCAATAATTTAGTTTTGATCATTTTCTTAAATGTAAACATTGATTTTGCATTTTTAATTTCAGTCTCCAAACCGTTCCACAATCCAATTCCCTGGATTGAGGTTGACCGACCTTTCAAACTGGTTCTATATTTTGGTTTTACAAAAATCTCTGTTCCCTTAAGATTTTAACAGCTTTGACGTTTAACAAAATGTATATGGATATTCAACGGTAGTTCATTATTATGAGCTCTATACATAACTGACTGAATATTATAATATAATATTCCGGCACTTGGCAAAGCAGGTCGCATCTCTTTCTGCTCCTCTCCTCCCTAAGTTTTCCTCCCCCTGCTTTTGCATTTTTGTCTCGTCTGTAACTCTTCAGCGCTCACTCGAACCAATTTGAAATGGATTTAATTGCGTGGGCTGTTTCCTCTATCGATAAAATCTTTTCCACGAAACGCTCCGGACCAGGAGAACCGGCGTGCCCCCTTGACACGCCTGTCGAAGACGTGGAAGATTTGTGGATTATTAGAATATTGGTGGTAGCTGCTCTGCTTTTTGGCGTTGGCGGAGGTTTCTGCTACTGGAAGTTGAGGGAGACTGCCGCCGCGATCAACGCGCTGGCGAAACTTCCTGGTCAACGAGATTATTTGATCTGGGCTATGACCTCAACGACCCAGCTGTTGTATGAGCTGAATCGCACGATGGGAGCAGTGGTGGACAGCCGCGGACCTGCAGTGCGTTTTGGGACTCGTTTACAGCCGACCGGGCTTCATCAGGGCACAGATGGGGATTTGTAGCTCGGAACCTCACATGATTCGGCGATTTGGACCTAGACAGCACCTGGACTTCAAGGCTGCAGTCAAAGTACACTGTAGCCTGGCCTGAAAATAAATAAAGCAACTAATCTAATCGGGACTCAGAGCAACCTTGAAAAGAGGCTGACTGGAAACTTCTCCTGGAGTCGAAAGCAGTTGAAAACTGTTGCTGCCCTCCCTCCCCCCAGAGGTCTCTGTGTGCATTCAGATGAAGCCGAACTGAGGCCATCGGCAGACTGTGCTTATCTGAAATGATTACTCACGGACTATCTCCCTGCTTGCCATCAAATGCAACATGTCTTTGTCTTTATCAGTGCTGAAGCTGGTAGAGTTTTTCGACTTTATCATAGTGTCCTAAGACAAAATGTGATAGATTCTTTTTTGAATACCAATGATTATCTGACTGTATGTTCCTTTTTCCATATCTGATTGTTGGCGGCACGGTTTAATTACTGCTGCGGCTTCCGTGCGTACGTCCCTCTTCGGATGGTGCGTGCGCCAATTGCAAAACTTTGTACCTTGGTGCAAATATGCCAATAAAGATATATTCTATTCTATTCTATTCTATTCTATAATCCACTAAGTCATGGAACTTCAATAACTTCAGTTGGTGAAATAATGTGCTTGATGGGTGACAGTAATGTTTTCTAGTGATTATTCTTACAGCTCTTTTCTGTAGCACAAAAATAAGCTCTGTAAATGTTTTAAAATGCTTTACCCCAAACATCAATAAAATAAATTATGTGTGGAACATTAATTGTGTTGTACAAGAAATACAAAGCTTTATCATTTAACAAGTTCCTGACGAAGTCTGCAGTTCATCTTGTTGTGCATCTACTGTTGGGTCTGTACCCGCAACAACCTTTGCATATGACCGGCGCTTGACCTCAAGTCCAGTAATCACCAGATTATTTAGTCTTGCGTCCTGCTCCAGATCATCAATTTGTTTTTCAAGTTCAGCTATCCTATTGTCTTTGCTGCTAATTAGGACTTTCAATTGTTTCACTTCGTCAATCAACCCAGTCAGGAATTCTTGCTGAGACGCTAATCTTGTTAGTTCAGCGCTCATAAAGTTGAATGATTTTTTAATTTCCTCCATGTCTTATACTTCCGGCTCTTGGCGAAGCAGCTGCTTCTCTGCTCCGCTCCTTCCCTCAAGTTTTCCTCCCCCCTGCTTTTGCTACTTTTGTCTCGTCTGCAGCTCTTCAGTGCTCGCTCGAAGCAATTTGGAACATGGATTTAGTGGCGTGGGCTGTTTCCTCTATCGATAATTTTTTTCCACGAAGCGCTCCGGTCCAGGAGAACCGGCGTGCCCCTTGGACACGCATGCGGCCGGATACATTATGGATTCCTGGGGAGAATAGAAAATGATGTGTTTGACCGTTCTTTCAGTCGAGGACGTGGAAGACCTATTCATAATTGGATTTATGGTAGCAGGTGTGCTGCTTTTTGGCTTGTGCGGGTGCCTCTGCTACTGGAAAATCAGGAAGACTTCCGCGGCGATCAACGCGCTGTCAAAGCTTCCTGCTCAGAACGAGTCTGTGATCCGAGCTGTGACCTCAATGAACCAGCTGCTTTATGAGCTTAATCGCACGGTGGGAACGGCCGTTGAGGACCGCAGACCTACGGTGCGGTTTGGGACTCGTTTGCAGCCGAGCGGATTACACCGGGGGGGGGATGTGGACCCATAGCTCGGGTCGGATGAAAGCTACACGTAATTTGGAGGAATTGGATTTCAGACAGCACCTGGACTCAAGGCTACGGTAAAAGTTCACCGAAGCCTGCCCTGAAGATAAATAAATCAACTAATCTAATCGGGACACCCCAAGCAACCTTGAACAAGGCTGACTACAAATTTCTCCTGAAGTCTGAGCAACTGGAAAGAACCACTGTCGCCCCCCCCCCTTCCCCCAAGAGCTCTCTGTGTGCTTCAGATAGGGCCGGCTGGTCAGCTCCAGCAGGCACACAAATCCAACGGTCGGAACCCACAACCTCAACAAGCTGGTCCAACGGTGGCCCGCGCCGTCCACCCACAGCCCGCCGGAGAAGCGCAGCGGCCCACACCCACCAGCTGACAGGAGCAAACCAGCGAGACGACGCCCAGGCGGAAGTCAGAACCGGTAGACAGCACCGTGGAGATCTCACAAAAGAAGAAAAAAAGAAAGCCCAGAGGAGAAAAAATAACAATCCAGGGAGGCAAATTTTTGTAGTCCGATGTTTTAAATTGATGATGAATTTGTTTGATTAATTATAACTCGCGCGAGGCCCAGTGTTTCCTTGAACGTCCGTCCGTGATCTATTTTGGCAAAAGGTTGTGATCTATTTTGGCAAACAGAACTCCGTATACTCCCCAGCAGCAGTGTGCAATCCTCCTCCACATTAAAAAAATATATAAAATAAAATGGAGCGAGCTCAGAGTGTTCCAGATTTTCTGTGAGCAAAGCCCTTTTTAACATCACTCTCCAAACCATTCCACAATCCAATTCCCTGGATTGAGGTAGACCGTCCCTTTAAACTGGTTCTGTATTTTGGTTTTACAAATACAGTTTCTCTGTTCCCTTAACAACTTTGTCTTTTTACAAAATGTATTTGGATATTTAAAGACCGTGTAAAGTGAATTTAAATATTTTCTTCAATAAACATTATAAATGTCATAATTGTAATCTTGTAAATGAGTAAAAAGTCTCAAAATTGTAGCTCAATTAATTTTGGAGTTATAGATCAAACTGTGTATAAAGATATGTCTGTTTCAGGATTTTTTAGGCGTGTTTTAAATGTGACCGCGTTTCGTCACGCGGTCTTCTTAAGTATAGCCCCACCCCCTGCAGCTCCAGCCGTATAAATTAGTTCTTCGCCTCGGTGGAGCCGTTCACTCGCGAATCGCAGATAGCATCAGATAGCAATAGCTATAGCTCCTTTTTTGCTAAGAAAATGCGACAGGTCCATTGCATACTTAGTTATCAACGTGATTACTCTATATTTTAATCACCAACACAGACCCCGCATGCGATGTGACCGGGTCGGACCGGGTGCAGCGAGTCCGCTCATCTTCTAAAATAGCGCTTATTATTAAACACATAACAGCGGAGTTATGAATTATAGTTGTGTCCTCAACTTTAAAAACAAAACCAGAGTTGTTTGTGCACTAAAAACAGCGTAACTCTTGGAAAAAGGAGCTGCTGCCTGTTACAGCCAGAACTCGGATAAAAACAGAGCAGGTTTAACTGTGGTAAAGTTAGTTTCACGTTGGAAGTTGGATATTCGAGCTCCGTGGCTGCAGGGGTGCGTTGCTCTCGTCAGTCCGCTTCATGGAGTCTGATTTCGGGCAGCTGCTCACGGTCCCTAAGCGAACCATGACAT
>JBBPBX010051903.1:0-24408 GCA_038048925.1 Garcialebias charrua
AAACCTGAGTCCAGCCCCTCACCTAGCAACCCCTGGTGATGCTCCACCCACTTGAGTATAAAAGATGTCACGGTTGCCTAGCGGTTTAGGAGCTGACCTGGCGGTCATTTATTCATTTATTTAGCCCATGGGGGGCTAGGGGTTTGCCCTGCTCCAGCCATGCAGCACATCTCGAGTAAAACCAGAATGTTTTATTACCTTGTTTGAATGAACTCTGTCTCGTTAAAACTGTGCACACACACTCTAGCGGTTTGGACTTGTTTCTTATATGATGAAGGACTACTGTTGCACAACTGTCAGTTTGGTTGAGCGGTTACGACACTTGACCGCCACGCAGGAGAGCGGAGATCGCGTCCCGTCAACGGCATCTTTTTTTTCCCCCCCTTTTTTTTAAAGCCTTTTGTTTCGGAGAAATCGGGGTGAGACTAGATATATACATCGACATAATAATACTTTATAATTGTTATTTTTACGTTTTAGTTCAATTTTTAGTGTAATATCGCTCCCAACGCGAAGCCGGCAGAAAACTGTGCACACACACACTCTCTTCGCGTAATGAGTAATAAAAAAGAGCCATCAAGCACCACTGATCGATATATTTTCAGATTAGCAACTTATTTATTTTAAGAATACGGAGCCCCCCAGGGGATGTGGAAAAAAACTTTTTTCTTTGCGTGAGCACGCAAACGTTTGCGTGCGCACGCAAAACTATTGCGAGGTAACGCAAAACCTTTTGCGTGGGAACGCAAAACCCTTTGCGTTCCCACGCAAAAGGTTTTGCTTTACAGACACCATGGGAGGGGTTCCTTTAAAAGGAATGTGGACTCAGTAATGAAAGCATGTCACTGTGGCGCAACCAGTAACGCATCAGCTTGCCGCTCCAAAGGTCACGAGATCGATTCCCAGACGGGACAACATTTTTTTTTTTTTTAGATTATTTATTCATTCCAGATTAAGAAAACAGAAGAAAACTATTTACAAAACAACAATAAAAACGTTCAATTATATAATCATTCCTCTTTCTTATTTTGCTTAATGTCACAGAATAAACAATAAAAACCTGTATTATCTGCAGCATTGTTGTTTGTGGCTCAACATTACGACAATGGAGCAGACAGTACCCTCAATTTAATTGAATTTCGAAATCATATATATCAAATATAAGGATGTCCAGTGTGTGCTGCAGTGGTAAAAGTAATTTTCCGTTGTATATTTCACGTTCAAGCTCCGTGGAATCAGCTGCGCTCTGTTTGTCCCTCTGAACTTGTGATTCTGTGTCAGAATTTCAGGGATAAGTTAAAAACCATTAAGCAAAATAAGAAAGAGGAATGATTATATAATTGAACGTTTTTATTGTTGTTTTGTAAATAGTTTTCTTCTGTTTTCTTAATCTGGAATGAATAAATAATCTAAAAAAAAAAAAAATGTTGTCCCGTCTGGGAATCGATCTCGTGACCTTTGGAGCGGCAAGCTGATGCGTTACCGGTTGCGCCACAGTGACATGCTTTCATTACTGAGTCCACATTCCTTTTAAAGGAACCCCTCCCATGGTGTCTGTAAAGCAAAACCTTTTGCGTGGGAACGCAAAGGGTTTTGCGTTCCCACGCAAAAGGTTTTGCGTTACCTCGCAATAGTTTTGCGTGCGCACGCAAACGTTTGCGTGCTCACGCAAAGAAAAAAGTTTTTTTCCACATCCCCTGGGGGGCTCCGTATAAGAATACCTTTCACTTCATCAAAATCTAATCAAAACTTCAGCGTTCTAAATGTAGGTGGTTGTGATTATTTCTTATACGACGAAAGTCTGTTTTTGCACAACTGCAGGGTTGGCCCAGAGGTAATGAACCGGACTCGTCATCCGAAGGACACAGGTTCGCGTCACGGTCGCGGATTTCCTTTTTTTTTTTTTTTAAGCCTTTTGTTTTGCAGACCGCCGGCGAAGACACCATCTGCGTGCGGGAGTTGTTGGGAGCTAATGACTTTTGAGGTCCGGGGGTCCGGTCAAAAGTTGCCTCATGCGGATAAATTAACTGGAGACATTCTGTGAACTTTGTGTGTGGACTGAAGCACGCTCCAACAAGCGCCGCATGCAACGAGCGGAGCACACCGCCCGCTCGGAGAGGAAAAGCTATCATTAGCCTCGGAGCTAATGCTAAAAAAAGGAGCTGCAAATGGCGGCGCGCGCAGAGGGCTTTTGGTAAGTTATCTTAAGCTACTAGCACTAACAGTAAGTCAAATGAGTAATAAAAAAGAGCTAATTTTAAAATAACAACATATTAGAGATACTGGCTGTTGCAGAGGGCGTAGTTAATGTAAATAGGTCTTTGTAGGGCGTGGCTTTCAGACCTCATTATTCATAAACCGGTCGTTTAGAACGGAAGTGAAATTTGGCAGAATTAGAAAGGGGATATTTTTTAATCTAAGCATTATTTTGTGTATAAAATTGACTGAAAATGGTCTGGATAGCCCACAGATAAACCACAAAAAATTATATATCCTACATTTGGTCCCCTTTAAAATTGTCATAAGCTACAAAAACCTAATTTCTAAAATGGTTGACTCAAGAATGTGGCTTCTGTTACAACTTTCTGCCTCTCCCATCATTTGACTTCCTTTTCAACTTCCTTTGCAAACAATCCACCCTGACTCCTCTATTTTAACAACCATCTGTAATAAACAAAATTGTTCTTGACTGTTGCACTCCGGTGTCTAATGTGTTTACAATACAAACCTGATTCTTGACACTGAATATGTGATATGTTGTTACAATATATGTTAAAATGTGTATGATTTTATCTATCCAACCCAATACTTTGTATGTATGAATGTTTGGTCGAACTGTAAAATGTGATTCAGACATCAGGTATAGCTTTTAACAAGTTTGTCTCTAAGAAGTTTGTTTGTTTATGTGTAACATAAACTATATGATTTGTTGCAATAATTTGTTTTCCTACCTAACAGATAAAAACTAACTTAGTGATGTATTTGGCCATTTTCTAGGTTTAATTTTTTTCTTTTTTAAACTGTATTTACTGTTAACATGTTCTTTTTCGAGAACACAGGCTTACATTATCTATAATGAAGTTAAAACTTCATTTTGATCATAAGTTATTCCATTAATAGTTTTTCCTAAAGTGTCTATTAGATTTTCATTCAGATAAAACTGTAAGCTTGAGTTGTAATTATGATTTGGCTGTTGTACTTAATTGGATTTAAAATTATTTTAAATTTAATTTGTTTCAAAGATTATTTCAGTATGAAATCTGATCAGTTATTTATATAATATTAAGTAGAACTTTAAATAACATATTGTAGTGGGCATGACCTTGCCCGCTCTGATACTTGAACTGTCCCAGTGACACCTTTTCACTGATACTCTCAGAAAAAGGACATTAACACTATTTTATTACATTATTTTGAATCAAAACACAATAAGTCATAAGAGACTCTCTTATTCCTCTTTTTGTGTTAATGAATAACCTTGTGTTACTTGTATAAGCATTATTGAATTCAATGTTTGTTAAGTCAAAGACTGTTTAATTCAAACTGTTTAATTCAAGTTGGAAATCCAATGTTATTTCAAAATAATGATCACTTCTTCATATGATGAATCAAACGGTGAAAGTGAATTAATATGTCAGACTGAACTCGATCAGTTTTGTTAGAAGTTAGAACACAGTTTTAATCAGTTGTTTTATGAAGCTGGCTCCAGTCTAATCTGTTTCTCTGTCTTCATTCTAAACAACTTCTTCTCTGTTCTAAAAACTGATCTTCTCCTATCCGAGTGACCTTCATCCACTGGTTTGTTTGGACCAATCAGAGAAGAACAACAAGTCACTGATCACAGATCCTTCCTTAAAGTTCTAAGCTTTTGCTGGAACTGAGGAGTTTGCTGAGGACCTCGAGCTATGAGGTTCCCCAAAGAACTGATGATCGTCTGGTCAACACGCTAATGACCATGTCATTCAGTTAAAGACTTATAACATGCCAAGTTATAAGCCATCTTCAACAGCTGAAAAGCTCTCTTTTATTGACATTCCTTTAAGGAACGTCTTATCTTGAACAACAGCACCAGGAGCTGCCGTTACTTTCGGTTCGAGTCAAGGCGCACGTCTGGAGACGCTGAGAATGGTAAACGAACTGACCAAACTGGACCGAGGGAGACTGACCATCTTCACGAGGTAAAAAGTCGTCAAATGCTTTGCCAAGGGTACCAACGTGTAGCTTTAATCGGCCGGAGAACTGCCATGTTTCTGGTTAAAACACATCAAGATAACTCCCTGACTCTTAATTTCTTTTCCTCCATTTCCTTCCTCCTAAACCTTTATCTTCCTAAGCCAGAAACTAAGTTAATGTACCTGCAGAAATGAGTAAAATATCATCTTTCACTTGTTCTGTTGTTCCTATATTTCATCTGTGCTGAAGTTAATTATAGGAAAAATAATCAACCAATCATGTACAAATGTGTGATGTAATTTACAATTATGTTAAATAAATGGTCCAGTCCTGCTGTGCCAACATAAGTTTAACGTTTCCTGTGAATTACATCTGGTCTAAAGTATAGAATTATTGGTATTAAGCTGAAAAAGAGAGAACTCGTTTAATTAATGATGTATTTTTGTGTCAGTCTAAACCCTGCCAATTTATACATCTAAAATATAGGTAAGTCAGTAAACTGACCCCGTCCTATATTACTACAATATGCTCACAGTAAACATCTCTCACTGTGTGTACATCCATCTTCCACTGGAGGCAAACTTGTTCATGGGATGATGGTCAGTTTTTTTGACAGCTTCCATTTCAGTTCATATTTACTGTGTACATCCAGAAGATTTCATGTAACACTTGAATCAGTCTCCTTGTTTCCTACAACAGTTCTTTCTTCTTTATCAAGTTCGCTGTAGCAGCCTTTGCATAATTATTTTTCAGTTCACGGATGTCATTTTGTTTGTGTGTTCCCCAAAAACACTTTTCGATGTTTGGACGTGTCCTCTTTTGAGACATTTTCCAGTTCATCCACACACTGTGTTCCAACCACACTATGCTCCAGTGTCTCTGTTTCAGTCTTCATTCGTGATATTTTTCAGTATAGACACTGCGTTTCAGTGTCACTTTTCTTCATAGTCTCATAACAGCTCTCTTGGTTTCAATGAATATTGGAAACACACCCAGTAAGCAATAAATGTCACCGTAGCACAAAACAAAATTGAATTAGCATTATTTTATATTAACCAAGCCCTCTGGAGTGAGGGTGAAACGTTTCTGCTAAAAAGAAACTGTCCAGATGAACTGATTGAGAATGAGCGGATTATTTTATATTCTTTTCACAAAATCAAAGTTCATACTGAAAGCCAAATAATTGTAAATCTTGTAGTTAACTATGTTAATGTTGTTCAGTTTCGTATATAAATAAATAAAATTATTCCACATTTGATTCATTTTAGTTATATAATTTTAGATCAGAAATATCCAATTAAGGTAAAACATTATTCTGTCACAGAAGATAAAAAGATTGAACTTTAATCATTATTTACTTAAAGTGTTAACATAAGTTGTGTTTAAATACTTATCTGCTCATATTATCATAAATCCTGAGATAACTTTTCGTTAGACTGTAAATCGGAAAAATAGTCATTTTAAAATTGTATAAAGTACAGTATAAAATACAGAGACATTAAAATAAATCTATACTACTTTATATTATTCATTGTCATTGTAATGGGGATTAAACTTCCTGATCACTGCACAGGTTATTTTTGCATGTGTCGGTTAACTGTGTGCACGTGTAACTTTTCCACTGGTCTCAATGCAGCTTGCAAATCTCCTGAGCCCTAAGGGAGAGAGAGAGAGATGGGGTGGGGTCGGGTAGCTTATTCCAGCCGTCCCACGGTCTTCAGAAACTAACACACTGCTCTATCGGTTAACTGTGAGTATGTATCTTTTTGTATCGTCTTTTATACATCTAGTTATTCCTTCTACTGTTTTAAACAAACATACAAGGCATTTAAACTTAATCATGTTGTGTTTGACTTTTTAATTTCATGTTTTTCATATCGTGTAACCAAGGCAGAGGTTTCCGTGTTCGTGTATGTGCTCATTCTGACTGTGTGTGCGTGGGTGGGTGGTTGTTCTTGCTCTTGGATTTAGTTTAACCCTCTGAGGTTTATGCCCGCTCCTGAGCGGGCATGACGTCATGGCTATAAATAGTCTCTTTAAACAAAGCACACGGCATGTGAAGTGTTCCATTCAATTCTGTTGGACAGCAGAGACTCCAAACTTTGATAAACTAGTGTTTTTATATTGATTTTGTTGTGTATTTACTTCAATATATAACAAAAATGTGACAGATGATTGCTGGCTTAGTATTGCTCCCCTGTGCGAGCAATCAGTTGATTTTTTGTTACCAAAAAGTCAATGAATTCAAGATGAAACTCATATTTCGGATTTCCTTGAACACAACACATTTGTTCACAACCAATCAGGAAACGTTTTTCCTCCATGTTCCTCCATGTTGTCTGCTGAACGGAGAAACACAGAAACAGCGTTTGGGGGGGGGGGAAGAAACCCAGCACTGTTTACATGTCAGTTTTTAGCTGTTTTATTTTGTTTTTTGATGTATTAGTGTAAATTAGTGTGTGTGCAGAGTTTTGTAGTAGGTTTGTGGTGTGTTTGTCAGAATGAAATGGGAAAAAAAACAGAGAATTTGTGAGGAAGCTACTTGTTTTGACACAGTGTAAATAGTGGTAAAAAAACACATGGGAAATTGCCCAGTTTATGATGTAAAATTATGTATACTAATTTGTTTTTTTACTAAGTTTGTACACAAGTTCTTAAAGTACACCAATGAAATTTTCATTTTAGGCTGTCAAAATGGTTCGTTAAATATTTTTGTGAATTTCATAGTAAACATATCAATATTTTACTAACACGGATTTCATTTTTTTATGTAATTTTTGCTCCAATGTGATAATGCATTTTGTCAAAATGAAACAAAGATTGTAGAATCATGAAGCTGAGGTTGTGCTGAAAAAGATGATACCAAATAAGGCAAGTTAAATAGTTTTTATGATGAAAATATAAGGGTAAATTCAAAATGATACCAAAACGGACATTTAGACCTTAGACCCCAGAGGGTTAAACATCTCCAAAATTCACATCATAAATTGAAGTATATACTTATATAGTACCTTTCTATTTAATTTTAACACACTCAAAACACTTTTACACTACAATCTGTGTATTATTTACCCATTTACACAGAGCTTCACGAGATCTATACAATGCTAATTTGAACAAATCATTCTAAATCAATCAATCAATCAATCAATCAGCTTTATTTATATAGCACATTTTAAAAACCGAAGGGTTAGCCAAAGTGCTGTACAGTAAAACAAGGATAGCTAACTAAAACGATTAAAAAACAAAACAAAAGCAGCATACAAAAATAAAAATACATATACCAGTCTCACTGCAGGTGGGTTAAAATGCCATAAAAGAACAAGATCACGTGTTAAAAGCCAATGTATAAAAGTGTGTAAAGAGACTAACCAGAGCTTTAAATCACAACCATACTCTAATGGGATACTTATTTGATGCTTTTTGTTACTCTGTGAGAACGTGTCTATATAGTTCTATCTTCTTTGAGTATGTGAGTTTATTTAAACTCTGATGATGACTGTGTTACAGAATGTATGTACGTGTTTCTTGGTTCTCCACTTTGCTGTGGGAACGCTTCCTCGCACATTAAATTTATTTTGCATGTGTACAAATTTGTCTGTAATTATTGGCCTAGGGCCAAAAGGCGTTGTCCTCAATTTTATTTACGCTTTTAATCGACAAAAAACACATGAAAATGTCCTTTTTAAATTAAACACTATTTCAAGTCTTTACTTTTATTTTTTGAAACCAGAATGAACTGTACGTTTTGTTTAAAATTAGTTTGTATGTGTGTGTTCATTGCTATGTCTAAACCTTTCTGTGTGTGTGTTTATCTTTTTGTTTAATCCTTTCTCTGTGTGTGCTTCATTTCAGGAAACATATATTATCCATCAAAGCCCTGGAGCAGCACACGAGAAGAAAAAAGACAAGAAGGAAACCGAAGCACATGCAACCTTGTCCAGCAGCAAAATCAAACAACCATTTTCACTTCAGCAAATTCAGAAATTATTTACCATTTTAAAACAAACAGACATCTCTGTATGCTCCACGCCACAACGCATAAACAGTTAAACCTTCAGCCAATGTAGCACTCACTAATATACCAAGGAAACATGACACTTCCTTTAAAAAATCACATTCTTCAACCCTTCTCCAGCATTATCTCAGACACTACGAGACAACTAATGTTAACAGGAAATTTCAAACATAGCAAAAACTTATCTTAACAAGCAGAATTACACACACATCAAAACTAGTTAGTTTTTTCAGCCAAAGTTAACAAAGCCTTGTTTCACACAGGAAAAACAGCACGCTTCCTACAGATCTAAAAAAGGTACAGACATGCAGCTCTCAGCATAGTTTCTCAAACAACAATTCGGCTTTACTCTTTTTAGAGTTCAATGTTATTTCTTTTTCCTTTTATGTTTTAATTTACATTTTATTTGTTTATTAACATATTATTTATTTATTTATTTATTTATTAACACTTTATTAATATTATTGTATTATACCTTTAGTAAATGTTATGCTGTATGCCCATAGCTATTATTAAACTATATTATTAAATTCTTTATATTTGAATGTACATGTACAGTATTTAATAAAGATACTTGTTTTATTCAACTGTGCACAGTTTATTTTCCAGGCCTTTAATCAACTCTTTATGTAATTCTTACTCAAACGCGTTGTACCGGTATGTGTTGCATTTTACTAAATTTGGTACCAATTTTAACATACTTGTAAAACCTATCGCGTACCCCGCAGCAAAACTCCTACCTTACGGGACTGTAAATTACAGCTTTATACCCAATTTTGTCTCGTTAGACAAAAAGGACTGAATGATCATTTCAGCTTTTTCCTTACCTTGTCGCTTTTCGACAGCCAACAAGACTGTACGGCACAGCTTTAAACACTCCTGTCTTAAAGACAGGAGACTAGAGATTCATCTAGCTTTAATACAACCGGTTTATAAATGCAGCTTTATTTTCATACTAGTGCTCATACCACAACACGTAAATTTAGTGTTACCAAATCTAAAATACCTTTTCAAGACTGTATTTTACTGTTGACACCAGAAAGCTGTTTTTATATCCAATTAAGTCCAATTTGACTGTCAGATTATGGGAACCATTTAAATTTCAATTTGCATTCATTTTGTAACAGCCTAAAACTTGTAAGTTTTTTTAAGTTTGTTAATCCTAATCCTCGGTAGCAAAAGAAGGAAATCCTTAGTTTACAGGTTCCACATCCCTGATCCAGTGAACTCCTTCCTGCCAGCTGAGGGGAAAGAAATCACTTATACTATAAAATAAAACATATTTACCAAAGGGCCCAAAGTTTCTTCCAACTCAGCCAGCAGAAAAGACAACCGGACCAGACGGCCGACCGTACAGAGCCACCAAATGTTGAAGCTTCATGACTTCATGTTAAATAACGAAGACGAGGATACCTTCTTCTTGCCAACAGGAGGGATCTTTTAATAAGTTAAGATAGAACATTACAACTGACAATCCATACCAAATATTGTGTCAACTTTGGGGTTACATTTCTTTTTATACCCTAATATGACATCAATAGAGGAGTCTGTTTTCCCGTCAGTAATGGGAGCTTCGCATGAACATAAACAGTTTAGTTTATCTGCTTCCTGTCAGAGGATAAGAAGTTTTTCCTTTGCACGAAGGAAAACAAGATTAAGATTAATGACTGTGTTTTTCTACCAGATGTTTTATGACCTCTTGAACTTTTGTACGAGTGTTCTGTCCAAGTGTTGGATTTCTGCACTGGATACTGCAATACAAATACATATCAAAACCTACAATGTGAAAAAACAGGAGTTCTATTTTTTCATCAGATCAGTTCCAGTTTCAAACTGGGGCCAGTTCTTCTTGTTCCTGAACAATGTGTAATATCTCAGCACCAACTCTTTACTGGACCAGAACCAAGAAGACCAGTAGGAGCTCATGGAGACCAACAATCAGGGAAAATGTTGTGAGTCCATGTTGAAAAAGCTCAAGTTGGGTTTAAAAAAAATCATTTATTCATTTTATAATATGAAATACAACAATTAACATATGTATAATAGAAGAAAAAATATATATAAAAAAGGTAGCAGATGAAGAATATATCTTATTAAATCTGCTCCTTATTTATCTAATAAAAGTTCAAACAATATTTTCTATAATAACAAAATAAGT
The DNA here is from genome assembly GCA_038048925.1 of Garcialebias charrua. Classification (NCBI taxonomy): domain Eukaryota; kingdom Metazoa; phylum Chordata; class Actinopteri; order Cyprinodontiformes; family Rivulidae; genus Garcialebias; species Garcialebias charrua. Next base: position 10,350 of record JBBPBX010051903.1, read on the forward strand.
AAATAACTCAGTCAAATTTCAATTCACATATATCACTCATTAAAATTGATTGATTTATATTTGTTTAGCAAATCATTTTTAACCAGTTTCTTAAATACAAGGATTGATTTGGCTTCCTTAACATTTGTCATTAAGTCATTCCATAATCGTACTCCTTGAATTAAGGTAGATCTTCCCTTCAAAGTAGTTCTAAACTGTGGTTGTACAAATACATCTTTCCCGTTGAGATTATAACAACTTGATCTTTTCACAAAATGCATTTGGATATTTGATGGTAGTGTATTTTTATGAGATCTAAACATAAGTGACAAAATGTTATAGTCCACCAAATCATAGGATTTCAACAATTTCATTTGATAAAATAATTCACTTGATGGGTGACAGTAATGTTTTCTTGTTATAATTCTTACCATTCTTTTCTGCAAAATAAAAATAGGCATTGTGATTGATTTACATGCTTTTCCCCAAACATTAACACAATAAATCAAGTGTGGCATAATTTGATTTGATTTGATTTGATGTTTATTCATTCATTTTAAAAGAACAATACAAGACAGTTTCATCAGATACAAGAATACAAGTAGGATAAAATGAAGGGAGCAGAAAGAAGATGAAATCTTATTATATCTGCCCCTTATTTCACAGTTTGTTCAACCAATGATAACCTTCAAGCAACATCACAGAATGAATAATTCTACTTATTTTTCTAACTGTAATACACAAACTAGATCACAAAATGAATAATTCTACTTAATTTTTCTAACTGTAATACACAAACTACATCACCCATAATTCTACTTAATTTTTCTAACTGTAATACACAAACTACATCACAAAATGAATAATTCTACTTAATTTTTCTAACTAATACACAAACTACATCACACTTAATTTTTTTTTCTACTTAATTTTCCTAACTGTAATACACAAACTAGATCACAAAATGAATAATTCTACTTAATTTTCCTAACTGTAATACACAAACTACATCACAAAAATGAATAATTCTACTTAATTTTTTCTAACTGTAATACACAAACTGCGTCACAAAATGAATAACTCTACTTAATTTTTCTAACTGTAATACACAAACGCACTAAGCTACATCATAAGTACAACATAAGTGTAATACACAAACACACTAAGTTACATCATATATAGTTTTTGAGCAAGTCCTTTTTGACCTTTTTCTTAAATGTATACATTGATTTTGCATTTTTAACATCACTCTCCAGAGCATTCCACAATCGAACTCCCTGAATTGAGGTAGACCGTCCCTTTAAGCTGGTTCTGAATTGTGGTTTGATGAATATCTCTGTCCCTTTGAGATTGTAATAACTTTGTCTTTTTATAAAATTTCTTTGGATATTTAAAGGTAATGTGTTATTATGAGCCCTATACATAACTGATAAAATACTATATTCTACCAATTCCTGGAATTTCAATAAGTTTAGCTGAAGAAACAAAGTGTTTGATGGGTGACTGAAATGTTTTCTGGTGATTACTCTTACAGCTCTCTTTTGTAAAATAAAAACAGGCTTTGTAATAGTTTTGCACGCTTTTCCCCAAACCTCAATACAATAGATTAAATGTGGAGCAATGATTGTGTTATACAACATATGCAAAGCTTTATCAATTAAAAAATCCCTGACTTTATACAGTACTGCAATTGATCTAGCTATTTTTTAATGGAATTTACATGATGTTTCCATGTCAGTTTGTCATCAATGATAACACCCAGAAACTTCACTTCACTCACTTTACAGATCACAACATCTTCAATTTCAAATGGATCGTCATCAACAATTCTCTTTTTGTTACTGAATATCATGTAATTAGTTTTATCTAAATTCAAAGATAATTTGTTTAATTTAAACCAAGTTTGTATTTTTATAAATTCTGTTTTCATCATATCCAAAATCTGTTTTATGTCATTACCCGAACAGAAAAATGTGGTGTCATCGGCAAAAAGAACACATTTAAGTAGTCCTGACACATTTACCAAGTCATTCACATATAAAATAAATAACTTTGGTCCAAGCACAGAACCCTGAGGAACTCCACAAGTGATATCACGGAGGTCAGATCTAACATCATTTATTTGCACAAACTGTTTCCTGTCCTTCAAATAGCTAGATACCCACTGTAATGCTGGTCCTCTAACACCATATTTATTTAGTTTTTCAAGGAGAATGGTGTGGTCAATGGTATCAAATGCTTTTTTTAGATCAACAAAAACACTAACACAGTACTGTTTATGATCGACAGCATTAGTTATTTGTTCCATTAAATCCATGAGAGCCATTGACGTAGAGTTTTTTTCTCTAAACCCATACTGACTGCTACTTAAAATATTTTGTTTATCAATAAATTGATCCAATCTGGTCACAAATAGTTTTTCTAGAATTTTTGAGAACTGTGGTAATAAGGATATTGGCCTATAATTATTGAATACACATTTATCACCATTTTTAAAAAGAGGAATTACCTTTGCTACTTTCATGTTATCTGGAAATATTCCTGTTGAAAAAGATAAATTGCATATATATGTAAACGGTTCAATAACATAACTTATTATTTCCTTTACGAACATCATATCCATGTCCACCCAGTCTTTTGATCTCTTGTCTGAGAGATTTTTTACCATTTTCATAATTTCCTCTTTGTTAGTTCCACTAAGAAAAATACTGTTGGTGCAACTTTTAATTGAATGACACACCTTATTATCTACTTTTGGTATTTTAGCTGCAAGGCTTGATCCAATATTTACAAAATATTGATTAAATTCATTTACGATATCATTCTCATCATGTATTTCTTTGTCATCTTTCACAAAATATTTTGCAATGTTCGTTTTTGCTTTATGACTTTTTAGAACATCATTTATTACTCGCCATGTTGTTTTAGTGTCACCATTGCTCTTGTTTAATAAATCACTATAGTATTCTTTCTTGCATCTTCTTATAATCATTACCAATTTATTTTTATATTTTTTATATTTTTCTTCAGCTTGTTGTGTTCTCGTTTTTAAGAAACATAAATACAAGTTATTTTTTTTTTACAAGCATTTCTCAACCCTTTAGTCATCCAAGGTTGGTCAACAATATTTCTTTTTCTACGATTTCTTTGCACACAATTCTTTTCATACAGAGCTTCTAAAATGTTCATAAATTCATCATATGATCTGTTAACATCATCAATATACACGTCCTTCCAGTTTTGCTTCTGTAAATCATCTTTTAATTGATCCATAGCTTTTTTTGATGTGTTTATTATTTTTTTCTTAATTGTAACTTCTTTTGTAATGTTTTGATCATTTCTGTAGATAGTGAAAACTGGTAAATGATCACTTAAATCAGTTGTTAAGATACCACCTGTCATATCCCCATTAGTTATATTTGTGAAAATGTTGTCAATTATCGTAGCACTATGAGTTGTAATTCTTGTTGGTTTTGATATTAACGGATAAAGATTTAAACTATACATTGAATTTAGAAATGTGCTGATGTTATTTGAATCCGTTTTATTTCCCAGGTCAATATTAAAGTCTCCACACAAGAAAACTTTTTTATTTAAACTCTTTTCCAGTAGTTGTATGATTTTATCGGTGAATATTTCTATATTTGATCCTGGTGATCGATATACACAACTTATGGATATGTTTTTAGCATTTTCGTTTAATATTTCTATTGTTATTATTTCCATAAGATTGTCAACAATTATTGACATTTCTTTAATTATTCTACACTTTATTTCATTTTTGACAAATAGAGCTACTCCACCACCTTTTTTATTGTTTCTGTTTAAATGATATAATTCATATCCTTCGATGTGAACATTATTTTTGTTTTCATCATTAAGCCATGTCTCTGACAGTGCTATTAATGTAAAAGTTCTGTTTAACTGTTTTAAATAATCTGTTATTTTGGATATATTTGCATTTATACTTCTACTATTGATGTGAATAATAGAGAGATCTCCATTTGTTATATTGATGTCATTAAACTTTTCTTCATTATAGTATTCACAGTCTTTTATAGCAGGATAAAAGTTTGCATCAACCATATCTTCAACATTGTATATTTTAAATTCTGAGTCTTCGTTTGTTGCTGTCATGTTTTAATGTATTTGTTTGTTTGTTCATTTTTGTCAATTTTTGTGTATGAACATGTGATAGTGATTGGTGATTTGTCATTTTTGAGCTCATTTAAATGTGTCTAAGTCTTTCAGTTCTTTTATTATTTTAGCTTGAGAATTTTCATGTACTTTGATCCAGATGTTTCCGTTTCTTGTCCAAGTTTTTGTTATTTTTGTTTCCTTTTTCAACAACCTTGCTGCATGTGCAATGTTTGCGTTTTTTTTAGTTAGGTGTTCATTCATGAAGACATTAGTTTTTGCGAGTTTCTTTGACTGCATCATTACCCTGTTTCTTTGATTCCTTCCAATGAATCTCACGACTACTGATGGTTTAAGTTTGTTAACTCTATTGGGCAGTGTGTAACAGGTGGAAATGTCATCATGTTTAATGTTAATGTCTTTGCCATTTAAGAAAGTGACTACCTGATTCTCCAGAGACTGCAGTTGTTCTGGTAGTCCTCCTTCACTCGTGTTAACGCCTTTAGTTACATCTGCCGATGACCAGCGTTTAAGCTCGAGTCCAGAAATGACCAGATTCTCGCCTCTTATGTATTGTTCCATGTCCTCACACTTTTGTTCCAATTGAGCTAATCGTTCATCTCTGATGATCTCCTGAGCTTTCATTTGCTTCATCTCCTCTACCAGTTGATTAAAGTTTTTTTGCTCAGCTCTCAAACTTGCAAGTTCCACAGTGAGAAAGTTTACTGCATTTTTCAATTCCTCCATTAACTCCAAATTTTTATCCACCGAGTTTTGACTCGCCGACTCCTGTCTCGGCGGCTCCGGTTTCTTTTTTCTCCCAGGACTCATCTCGCCTGCTTCTTCTGGCCTGGATACAGAAATTCACTGTTCCACAGCAACTCGCTCGCCGATCTGCTCCCGTCCACAGCAACTCGTTCGCTGCTCTGCTCCCGTCCACAGCAACTCGCTCGCTGCTTTGCTCATGTCTAACAGTAACCAGCTTGCTTCCCGTCCAACAGCAGTTTGATCGTTGCTCTGCTCCCGTCCAACAGCAACTCACTCGTTGCTCTGCTCACGTCTAACAGCAACCAGATTGCTGCACTGCTCCCGTCCAACAGCAACCAGCTTGCTGCACTGCTCCAGTCCAATAACAACCAGCTTGCTGCTCTGCTCACGTCCAACAGCAACTCGCTCGTTGCTCTGCTCACGTCCAACAGCAACCAGCTTGCTGCTCTGCTCACGTCCAACAGCGACCAGCTTGCTGCTCTGCTCACGTCCAACAGCAAACAGCTTGTTGCTATGCTCCCGTCCAACAGCAACTTGCTCACTGCTCTGCACACATCCAACAGCAACCAGCTTGCTGCACTGCTCCCATCCAACAGCAACCAGCTTGTTGCTCTGCTCACGTCCAGCAGCAACCAGCTTGTTTCTCTGCTCCCGTCCAACAGCAACTCACTCGTTGCTCTGCTCATGTCCAACAGCAACCAGCTTGCTGCACTGCTCCCGTCCAACAACAACCAGCTTGCTGCACTGCTCCCATCCAACAACAACCAGCTGTCTGCACTGCTCCCGTCCAACAGCAACTCGCTCGTTGCTCGTCCAACAGCAACCAGCTTGCTGATCTGCTCACGTCCACAGCAAACAGCTTAGTGCAGGTCCTGTCCACCAGCAATAGATGTCTAACCTTATCAAATATTTCAATAGATTTAGATATTTTTGTTTTAACAGAATTAATATGTTGTTTCCATTATAGATTTGTGTCAATGACAACACCCAAAAATTATGCCTCACTGACTCTACAAATCACTGAATCCTCAACTTGAAATAGAACATCGGTTGTTTTCTTTCTATTACCAAATATTTAGTTAGTTTTTTCCAAGTTTAGTGATAATTTGGGGCGGCTGTGGCATAGTGGTAATGGCAGTCGTCCCCCAATCGGAAGGTTGGCGGTTCGAATCCCGGTTCCCCACACCATGTGTCGTTGTGTCCTTGGGCAAGACACTTAACCCCGAGTTGCTCCCGGTAGGACTGGAAAGCACCTTGCATGGTAGTCTGCCGCTACCGGTGTATGAATGTGTGTAGCATTCAATGTGTGTAGCACTTTGAGATTTTCACTAATGAAAAGTGCGTTATAAATTGAATTCATTATTATTATTATTATTAATTTGTTGAGTTTAAACTAGTTCTGAATTTTAACAAACTCCTTCATCATTGACTCCAATAGTTGTTCAATATTAGTACCAGAACAAAAAAAAAGTTGTATCATCAGTGAAAAGAACGCACTTGAAGAGACCAGATAACTTAACCAGATCGTTTATATACAAGATGAACAACTTCGGACCAAGTACCGATCCCTGAGGAACTCCACATGTAATAGTACAATGATTTGATCTTACATCATCTAATTGTACAAACTGTTTCCTGTTTTCCAAGTAACTACACACCCATTGTAACGCTAATCCTCTGATGTTTTGAGTTAGTTTGATTCAAGACGGAGCAATAAAAGCTGTGATGTTCACCATGAATCACATAGAAAGTGCTATTTTACTAACAGGAGCTGACTGTCATGTTTTCATGTCATGTGGTGAAAACTGGTGAGTCCATCCTGAAGGTTTCACTGTGGACCTTTAAACCTTCAGAGTCTCTGCAGCAGTTTGTGTGTTCAGAGCTTCTTCAGTGGTTTTCTTCAGGGATTCATGTGATGTGAAGAACAACATGTTTGTGTTTCAGAGGTCAGAACCTCAGACCGAGAGTAGAACCTCCAGGACCCAGCTGTCTGTCCATGAAGAGTGACCTGTCCAAAGAACATCCTCCAGACCTGAGTGAAGAAGCTGGACCCTCAGACACAAAGTAAGACAGCTGTTGCTGATTTAGACTCAATCTTCTTGTCTTCAATAGTTTAGTTGAAGAACCTGCAGCAATAATTCAGAGCACAGCCTGAAAGTCAGTGAGGTTCTGGTTCCTGTCTCTGATGCTTCAGGAGCTTCTAGTGGATGGATGTGAACAAGAGTTTTCTCCTCATCCTGGAGTCCGAGTGAAGCAGCAGCCAGAGATGTTAGAACTGATCTGATCAACACTTCCTGTTGTTCCACTTCTTCATCACTAAATGTCTTCACAGAGGGAGGAAGAGGAGTGGTGTTTGTGAGGAGGAGCAGCTGTCCTGCTGTTCTTTGTGTCAGGACGTCCTGAAGGATCCAGTCTCTACCAGCTGTGGACACTGGTTCTGCAGACGCTGCATCACCTCATACTGGGACCAGTCTGCTTCATCAGGACCCTCCTCCTGTCCCCAGTGTGGACAAAGACCCAGAAGTGGACTGCAGACAGCCAGTCAGAGCAGCTGTGTCCAAGGTAAGACATTTGTGTCCACCTGTTGTCTTCATACAGACACATTGTTGTGTGGGACACAATGAAGATCTGAGATGATTAGAAAGATCCTTCAGATTGAAGCAGCAATCAGAACGTTGGAGTTTCTGCTGCAGCATTCACATCTGCTCTGTGTCACATTTTTCACCAGATGTTGGTCTGCAGGAGGTCTTAGAGGAACATCAGATCAGTCTGAGGAGGAGATGTGAACGTGTGACTGAAGGAAGTGATGAAGCAGGAAGTAGAAGGCTCCTCAACAGGATCTACACTGAGCTCTACATCACAGAGGGACAGAGTGAAGAGGTTAACAGCCAACATGAGGTGAGGCAGCTGGAGACAGCTTCCAGGACCAAGAGCCTCCAGGAGACTCCAATCAGGTGCCAGGACATCTTTAAAGCCTTACCTGAGCAACATGGATCCATCAGAGTGGTTCTGACCAACGGCGTCGCTGGCGTTGGAAAAACCTTCTCGGTGCTGAAGTTCACTCTGGACTGGGCCGAGGGCTTGGAGAACCAAGATGTGAGCGTGGTGGTTGTGCTTTCGTTCAGGGAGCTGAACTTGATCAGAGCTGAGCAGCACAGTCTTCTCACGCTGCTCCATGTTTTCCATCCAACATTACAGAAGGTCCCAGCAGAGAAGCTGGCTGTCTGGAAACTTCTCTTCATCTTTGACGGCCTGGATGAAAGCACACTCCACCTGGACTTCACCAACAGTCAGCTGCTTTCTGACGTCACCCAGAAGTCCTCGCTCAACGTGCTGCTGACAAACCTCATCAAGGGGAACCTGCTGCCCTCGGCTCTGGTCTGGATCACTTCCAGACCTGCAGCAGCCAATCAGATCCCTCCTTCATGTGTGGACAGGCTAACAGAAGTACGAGGCTTCACGGACGCCCAGAAGGAGGAGTACTTCAGGAGGAGGTTCAGTGATGAAGAGCGGTCCAGCACAATCATCTCCCACATGAAGACCTCCAGGAGCCTCCACATCATGTGTGGAATCCCAGTCTTCTGCTGGATCACTGCTACAGTTCTGGACCACATGTTGACTAGAGAGCAGAGAGGAGATCTGCCCAAGACCATGACTGACATGTACTCACACTTCCTGCTGGTTCAGACAACCAGGAAGAAGAACAAGTACCATGAAGGACCTGAGACCAGTCCACAGGAGCTGACAGAGGCTGACAGGGAAGTTCTTCTGAAGCTGGGGAGGCTGGCGTTTGAACATCTGGAGGAAGGAAACATCATGTTCTACCAAGAAGACCTGGAGCAGTGTGGTCTGGATGTCACAGAGGCCTCGGTGTACTCAGGAGTTTGTACAGAGATCTTCAGAAGAGAGTGTGTGATCTTCCAGAAACCAGTCTACTGCTTTGTTCATCTGAGCGTTCAGGAGTTTCTGGCTGCAGTCTACATGTTCCACTGTTTCACCTCCAGGAACATGGAAGTGATGGACAGGTTTCTGGGAGAGAAGAACAGTTACTGGTACTCATCTCTGGAGAACTTCCTGTACAGAGTCATGGAGAAATCCCTCCTCAGTAAAAATGGCCACCTGGACCTGTTTGTTCGCTTCCTTCATGGCCTCTCTGTGGAGTCCAACCAGAGACTCTTAGGAGGTCTGCTGAATCAGAGACAGAAGAGTTTAATACAAATTAAGAGAGTCTTCAACAACCTGATGAACAGAAATCAAACTTCAAAAACCATCCAGAGGATCATCAACAACCTGAAAGATATGAACAGTTATAAAGTGTCTCCAGAGAGAAGCATCAACATCTTCCAGTGTCTGATGGAGATGAAGGACCTCTCAGTTCATCAGGAGATCCAAGAGTTCCTGAAGTCAGAGAACAGATCAGAGAAACTCTCGTTGATCCAGTGTTCAGCTCTGGCCTACATGCTGCAGATGTCAGAGGAGGTTCTGGATGAGTTGGACCTTGAGAAGTACAACACATCATATGATGGACGATGGAGACTGCTTCCAGCTGTGAGGAACTGCAGAAAGTTTCTGTGAGTCCAGATGTGTTCATTACCTTCATGTCAGTGGAGATCAGCACTTTGAATTATTAGTAGTAGTTATTAGAGCCATGGAGGAATTCTGTTTGGATCAAGTTAGAGACACTTTTTAATCTTCATCACATTAAACACTTTCATGGAAGTTACTGAACAAGTTGACAGGGTCAAAGGTCAACTTAGAAATGTTGTCCTCTCATTTAGTTCATGTGGACAGATGTGGATTTGTTCTACAAACATCTGCTCAGTTTAATGATAAACATAACACTTTGAATAATGTGGATAAAAAGAGTAAAAGTTGAGATGATGTAAAAGTGTGAGTGAAAAAGTCTCTGGTGTCTCTTGGTGGATCAAAGTTTAGTTGAGTTTGAACTTGATTTGTTTTGGTGCTTTTGAAGAACACAACATCAATCCATCCCTGCTCTCTGAAGTGTGTCCACACAGAGCTCAGAGTCTGACAGGAACCACATGAAGTCCTCCTGGGTCTCAGCTCCTGCAAACATTACAGTCCTGAACACAAGTGTTGTCTTCATCCCAGTCCTGGAGGATTTCTGACCAGTACTGCCCCCTACTGGTCAATGTGGATCTATTCACACACTAGTTCCACTGATTTGATGTTTTCTGTTTTCATCTTCTCTTCAAACATGTTCAGACTGTGCTGTGAGGTTGGATGAAGTCCTTGTGAGGATCCAGAGTCTGACCTGCAGCAGACAGCAGTCACAAGTCAGTGGAGAACAACAGGAAGTTATGCTAACAGGCTAACTGAGCTAGCAGCTGCTAAAACATGACACAACAAAGTTCTGTTAGCTTCAACATGTCACAGCTCCTGAACAAATGTTGCATGGTGGATTTTTCCAGCAGTTCTCTTTGGCCTCAGATGGTTGAGAAGATGGAGTCAAAGTGTCAAATATTTGTCTGATTTCAAAGTGAAGCAGAGTAAAAATCCACAATGCAGCTTCACTTTGAGCAGCTGTGAGTTTGAAATAGTTTGAATCTTCCTCTAAACTTCATGTGTTGACTCCATGACTCTGAAGCATTGGTCCATGTCTCCCCTCAGCTGAACAAGAACCTCCCACCACCAGCACATTGCTGACATGTTGTGAACCTTGAGAGCTTGATATCAGCAGCATTTTCCTGCGTGTGGACGTGAACAGTTGGAGCTGACAGGAACAGGAAGCAAACAGATCATCTTTCCACCTGGAACTGCTCACTGACTTCCACTCAGTCCAAATGTTCTGAGCTGAAGTGACAACTAGAAAAGAGTCCAAGAGTTTTTCTAAAGCAGACGTCTTGATTGTGACTCTGGATCAGATCCACTGACAGACTGTGGACATGATGGAAGCAGAAATGTAACGCCATGTTCCCTCCTTCATCTGCAGATTAAAGCAAAACAAAGATTGTCCTGAAAAGTCTGCAGCTCTGAAAGAGACCCAAGAGATTCACTGTGTCATGTCAAACACAGTCACATGGGATGACATGAAGCCCAGATGTGAAGAGCAGATGTTCATCACATGATGACATCAATGTTTAGTCATCAGATGATTTGGCTGATTTTATTTTGATAGATTCCCAGATTTTGTGTAACTTGTCAAACTCCACATCTTTCTGTTATAAATACTCGGTGAGACCAGAAATGAATTTGGATATGTACTAGAATGTGTTTTTGAGACCAATTAAGTTTCAGAAGTATATTGAAAAGCATATCCCCTTTGCAAAGTTCATGATTCGTGTCTAACTAAATTCTCTTGTTTATCTTGTGTGTTTTTTATTAAGGTAACAGGTGTTTAAAATCCCCATAAATTAAAACTCTACTTTTTCTATCACCACAGAGCTGTTGATGCTGTACTCTCAGAGACTCACTGGGAAGTTGTGGCCTCAGCTCTGAAGTCCAACCCCTCCCACCTGACACAACTGGACCTGAGTCAGAACCATCTGTCTAACTCTGGAGTGAAGCTTCTGTGTTCAGGCCTGGAGAGTCCAAACTGTAGACTGGAGGTTCTGAGGTCAGTTCACTGCAGCTGTTGGAGGTTTTCTATGTTTGTCCAACTAAAATCATTCCCTGATACTTCACAATTTATTCTGTTATAAATGTTTCATTCACTTCAAAAGTTCAACTTGAACACGTCTGTTGTGAATTTCTCTTTCCAAACGTCTAAAAACCTTTTTAGAACAAAAACATGTTTGATGCTTGTTTTAACCTTTAAATCACTTTTACTGGATTCAACATGAAACAGTTGTCTCAGCGCTGAAGGAGAAGGAAGAGCGATCATGTTTTTACCTGTTTCTGCTTTGTCTGTGTGCAGTTTGTTAGCAAAATATCTCATAAATCACTGAAAATATTCTAATAAACTCTTAGAAAGTCATCATTAGATGAACATCTAGAACTGATGAAGTGTGGTTGTTAACCAGATTCAAGATGGCCGCCACAGACAATCAACCTTAGCCTGTACCAAAACATCTGTAAAAGGGAGTTTTTCAGATAGTGAGCTAAAATGTGGTGTGGTAGTAGCTGAGAGTCACAGTTGGTTGGAGAGTTGACCCCAGGATGCAGAAAGAAACGAGGAACTTTAATGATGAACTAGAGCACAGATTCTTAACTCTTGGGTCGTGACCCACAAGTTGTCCAGGATCTCCACCTCTATGGCTCTAAACAAATCACTTTTTCAAATGTGGGACTGAGATCACATCAATGTTCACTTGAAAACACCAGAACTGTTACTGTTAACATGAGAGGCTGATTACAGTACATGTTCCCACCCCTTGGTGGTGCTAACGACCCACTCAGATGTTTAACAAGCTTTTTAATAACCTCAGTCAGACTCTAGCAAGTAGCAAAAGTTAGAGAAATGTTTAAAATGAAAAGTTTACGACCTTGAATGGATTCAGTTTTTGTGTCTCTGACATACAGTAAAACTAATTCTGTCCACTTCAATCATTTTAGGCACTTGGACATTTTTCAAAAGTTATTTTAATGGCCTTCTGCTTGCAACAAATAGAAAGAGCACTAAAAATGCAACAAAAGGACACCTCATTTGTTAATATTGAATGAATAAAACCGGAGATATTGTCATTCAAAGTAGTAGTTTTAAGGTACTTTAATTAAGCTTATTTACATAGCAACAGAGAAAAAAATTGTGTCAATTAATAGACATTTCTGACTGAAAAGAAGTGTTTATTAAAATGAACACCAGTTCTAAGTGGTAAACAGCATCCTAATGAAATTCAGTGGGGATGTCACTGAATATATGTAAATGTTTTTCCTGTTGACGTTGGGGTCACCAGGTGACCTTGATGACTCCAAGGTCAAAGGTCACATTAGTGCAGTCTTGAAGCTAGCAGAAATGGTTACTTCAATGAAAACAAACATATGCACAATTTGTAATGCATTCTAAGGTGATTTCTGTACAAATATAAGTATTACCCTGATGCATGCTCAATAATCCAGGTAGAAAAATCGAGAAAAAAGCTAAGTCTGGTCCTCTGGACATTCAAAAAACAAAACAAAAAAGTAGAAACGTTTCGTCGAAACATTTCTACCTTTTATTTTGTTTTGGAATGTCCAGAGGACCAGACTTAGCTTTTTTTAAACTATAAGTATTCACTATGACATAATTTTCAAGTATTATGCACAATCTGTGGTGACCATATTGAATAATGGTGTCCATACAGGTAGTCCCCGACTTACGAACGAGTTCCGGACCTACGGGCCATTCTTAACCCGATTTTGACGTAAGTCGGAACTCATGGCACGTGTCGTTCGTAAGTCCGGATTTTTGCTGTAAGTCGGGAAATTTATGCTAACGCGGCACCGCACACCCGTTAATCGACGTGAGACTGAACAAGCGTACATACTGGTCCATAAATATACGCAGAACTTTATTTACAAACGGTTAGCTAACACAGTGTACCCAACACATTCATCTAAAAACACCTGTACAGTATTTACTGTACCTGTACAACAGTACGTTCGTATGCGCGTTCGTCAGTCCGGATTGCCTTAAGTCGAGGGCGTCGTAAGTCAAGGACTCCCTGTATAAGAAAAAACTGCAAATTTTAATTGGTGCCAAACTATATTGTGTAGGATATCAAAATGGAGCTCAGACTGAGAGGGTTCTAAAACAGCACCTTATGCCCCGATTTAAAACTTTTCCTGGATTATTTCTCCTATCCTTTAATTCAAAGCAAGATCACCCAGGTTGTAGTCTGTCAGGAATTTGAAGAGAGGCATTTGATGGTCCTCACACTCCTTTGCACGCACCTTCCCGTTGATGTATCCCATAGTGGCATTTGGTGCGCGGTGGTGCTGGCTATAAACCATGGCGATAACTCTTTCACTAAACATGTTATCAATAAGGGCTGACTTGGTCTGCTCCAACATTGCAGTGGAGGGATTTGACAAGACTCCTGTGTTGAGTGTTTAGCAGTGGGTGTATTTGTATACTGTATGCTGACAGTCCCTTTAAGAGATACAGCCCAAGCTATATGTCATGTGACTTCAACCAGGAAGTTAGGTTGAGAGTCAGAATTGAAGTGTTGTCCATGTGTTCAGTCAAGCAAGCCAGTGCCATCTGCATACACCTTCGCTCTGAATGTAGCATCGT